>SZWC01015613.1:38886-68725 GCA_023375785.1 Penium margaritaceum | reverse complement strand
AACTTGTTCTGAAGTCATAGTTCGGTCGTCGGGTGAGCATCAGCGAAGTCGACGTGGCCACAAACGAAGCCCATGAGAAACCTCGCTCCAAAATATCTTCTGTGTGGTCGTCAGGCAAACCAAACATTCATTTGGGTTCCTTGACCGTTTTTGTGACCACTCAGAGGCCGTGTGGTGCTATCCAAACTACCCCTGAGATGTCCATACCGACATTTTCTTTCAGATCGACTCTCTTTCACGGTTTCGAAGACCACCGGGCGGTTCTGTGACCGAGGCCAATGAGGAACTGTCACGTACGCGAGACCACTAGCAGCCCTCTTGTGGGCCCTGCCTGGGAATGTGTGAACAGGCAGTGGCAACTCACACGACTCATCTTCCGAGGCGCCTTTCGGGGGTTTCTGCTCTGAAATGCTTGCTTGAACTGCGGATCGGAAAGTCGAAGTACCTGTAAACAACACTCTCTGGCGGAAAAGCTGTATTTCCTCTGTATTCAGTCATATTTCTGACGGGACTCTTGTGATGACATCATCAGCGACGCGAAATATGAGTGGTGTTTATTGCCACTGCCTATTCACACGGCACAGGAACGGTCCCTTGAGCATTGAAATTCACGGTTCCCATTCCATGGGGCATGTGAGGGATCTGGCCGTGTATTGGAGACCTGTTATATCTACGGCTAAATTAGCTCATCCCTTCCAAGTTCAGCCTACTTGGTGGTCTACTTTTCCGTTGACATGCTTACTGGTCTGAAATTGAGCAAGCAGACCAGTCTGGTCTGCTTGCTCAATTTCGTGTTACGTATATGGCCATCAGTTTTTGGACGTCTTACGCCTTTAGCCATGTTGCATCATATGTGTCAGTCAATTGCCTTTATTGCTTCAATCTGTTGCGGTGTCACAGAATGTGTGCCACAAATCACCCATCTTTCAAAACCTTCCCCCGCCCCCCCACCCCCTTTCCACTGGCTTTTGGTCGTGCTGTGGTCCTCTCGAGCAAAAACTTCATGCATCCAAAGCATGTCGCAGCGCGTCATGTCGTGAAGCATGCTGTGGTGCCCTTCCCCTCCTAGCCCACTCGCTGTCAGCTCCGATTGGGTTGGACGTGGACAAGGCGGGTGAAGAAGTGTGTTTTGTCGTTTTATGAGATTGGTGGGGTGAGATCCATCGAGCAGGAATCCAAGGGTGCGATTCGAGGGGCAAAAATCGGAAGGCGCCTTTCGCAACGCGTAAGCCAACAATGGTACGCGTATTGCCGCCCCCTCCATCCCTCCCTCCCTTCCTCCCGCCCATCATCCATCCCGTATCCTTTCCTCCTCCCCCTCTTGCGGTCCATTCCACCTCTCCCTCCCACTGTCCCTCTCTCCCTCCCTCTTTTCCTCCCGCCATACCTCCCTCCCTGACTCTCTCCCACCCACCATCCCTCTCTCCATCCCCGTCTCCCAGCTGATGTAATTCCCTCCCTCTCCCCTCCTCCCCATCACGCCGTCTCTCCCTCCCTCACTCTCGCCCGTCGGCCATCCTTTCCTCTACCCCTGAGTCACTCCCTCCATCCCTCCCTCCCTCTCTCCCTCTCTCGCACGGTGGGAGAGAGGGAGAGAGGGAGGGAGGGACTGAGTGGGGGTCCCACCAGCCGTCTGTCCCTCCCAGTCTGGAAGGGATGGATGGTTTGTAGGATATAGGGAGGGTCAGTGAGTGGGATAAAGTGGGATCCCTCCCTCCCATTTCCCGACCCGTCGGCGCTCCCTATCTCTTACAGTAAGAGATAGGGAGAACGAACGGCTGGTAGGAGAGGGGGATAGACCCGTCTCTCTACCAACCATCCATCCCTCCCACTCTCCTCCTCACCTTCTCCTCCTCCCACTCACGCTGTCTCTCCCTCCCTCACTCGTTCCATCCACTACCCCTCATTTACCCTCTCTCCCTCCCTCAAACTAAATCTCCCTCCCTACCTCTCTCTCACCCATAATCCCTCCCTTCCCCCCTCACCCCAGCCTTCATTTGTCCCGCCCTTCCTCCCATCAGTCGTCCTTCCTTCTGTCCCTCAATCCACCTGCTATCCCGCCGAGGGAGGGAGGGAGGGAGAGAGGGAGGTAGGGAGGCAAGGAGATCAAAAGAGAGGAACAGGGTAAACAGAGCCGAGGAGGGGGAAGAGAGAGATAGAGTGAGACACACACACACACACAGAGAGAGAGAGAGAGAGAGAGAGAGAGAGAGGGAGAGAGAGAGAAAGAGGGAGGGAGAGAATTGATACATTCATTGACTAAGAATTTATATTCACTAATTGTGAAGTTCTATTCACTAATTGTGAATTTCCATCCACTAACTCTTAGTTTGCATTCACTAGTTGCAAATCTGCATTCATAGTCAGTGAATTTGCATTCACTGACTGTGAACTGGCAAAAACAGACTGTGAATTTACATTCACTAATGGGGTGTGTTTGCATTCACAAACTATAACTTTGCATGTAGTGAGGGGGTGAATTTACATTTACTGGTTGAGAGATGGAGGGAGGGAGGGAAGCAAGTGTCAGAATGTAATTCTTCCAAGCACACTTCTATAGATGTCCAATGGTGGAGCAACAACCCTAAGGACTGTCCAATCAGATGACTCGGACGCGGTACGTCCATTATGCGATGACCCAATTCTGTCGTAGATACTGGGGTTGAGATCGTGTTGGATGATGTGGATGAAGAGATTTAGATGGAATTTCCTCTTCAAGGTACCTTTCCGTAGGATGTTCCTACATTATAAAACACTGTTGGACATACTTGGGTGAATGGTACGAAGAGTGTAGCTTTTACTTGTTGCTCTGTACAGAAATTGCACGTTGACCTCTTTCTTTGATTGCAACGTAGGTCAGTGGATGCTTGGTTTGTGATGGCACAGTCACCCGGGAAGAAAATACTCCAAAATGGAGACACGTTGACGAGCGCTACGACCAAAACTCAGCTCGCCGAGTGAACAAGATCCATGCTTGCCTTCCCCAAGGGCAGCCATTTTGAAATCATTAAACTCATCAAACTTGTGTTTTGATACGCAGCTGAGTGATGTCTCTATCTTTGCTGGTCGAGGTCCTCCGGACAATGACTTGAGGTGTCCTTGTACCGTGTAGAGGAGTCACAATGGAGCTTTGACATTTGTGTAGCTTGGAACAAACACCACAATGACATAGTCATGTCCTACTATGCAGAGGGTCACACTTATGCTGGTGATGGCATGTAGGAACATCCTGTTACCTTAGCACAGACCATCCAAGTGCTTGTCCAAAACACGATGCGTGGTAAGCCTTTAGTGACCATGTGACAATGTCACAAAGTTACAAACAATGCAACTGGCACGATTATCCCTTACATGACTATGTGGTGTGCATGCCATGACACACAAAGCGAGCAATCTCGTGATATCATGCATTACCGGGTGTAACTTGGCTATTTCATTTGCGGATGAGTACATGTGGATTGTTGTCTACAACGTACTTTGAATTCTGGATTCTCATTGACCCTCTCTTGATGTAGTGCCTGTCCGATTGCATTGGCGCATTGTAGGTTCATTAGAATGATCCTTGAATATATGCGGCATGTCAACATGATGGTCTTGGTCATTTTGCTTATATGTTATTGGAGCCTGGAACCTGTCGTCTTGCTTTTCAACATAATCGATGCATCCTTACGGATGATGGCTACTTGTGCATAACAATTACCACTTACTGTTGCTGCTTGCAACGACTCTTGAAAGCAACAACAAGATTGCCAATATTGCCAAGAGTATGGTTCCTTGTGAGGACAACAATTGGGATTGTTTCTTGTACCATCCCGCACGAGCGTTTTACGGTGCTTTGCAATAAGCATGCATCACCTTTTTACATCATCACACAAGAATCCATCGGGTAAGAATACATACAGTGAATCGTGCGTTATGTCTACATGAATTCCGCGTGAAAGAATGTGGTGTGTTGTAAAGTAATCACCACTAATCATTGCATTCTCTAATTCAATGAACTGTGTAGTGTGTGGAAGTCAAATTCCCAAGACCATGTCACGGCTATCACTGTTGGCACTTGAGGATTGATCCGTGAAAGTAATTTGGCAGGGCGGCAAGATGGCAGATTGTGTCTTTTAGAAGATGGCATGGATACTGTCAAGAATGTGACTTGGTTTATTACAGGCTAGGCTCCGTGTCGTTTGCCGGCTAGCCGCAATCTACCTCGTTTATGACCAATCACCTATGAATTATACACTCATTTACAGTGTACATGCTGTGTGGACATTCTAGGAACATTCATACAAGTCCCTTCAACAGTTGTCTATTTCCTACAAACAAGTATGTTTAGAATGTTTTGTTTCATGTAGTAAAAACAGATGGTGGAAGATTAAGTGACCTAATATGTACCTAGTTTCCTAGCTTGCCGTTTTTGTTCAACCCTTACTTACCTATTACTGTTCAGTTGTCGTTGTGCATCATGAATCGATTTGTCTGTGCCGCGAGGGTCTTTTTCAATGGATGTCGTATACCAAATATACACAACTGTACTCTCGTGAGAGAGCTTCTCAGAAGTTGCGAGGCGTACACTAGTGTACGTTTTGTGACTTCCACCACATACACTTACTCATTCACTTACCATGTATAATGGGGGGGGGGGGCGATGGACTGAGCGGTGTCAACGGATGAGTCTCCCCCCCCCCCAATACGGGAAAGTGTATGAGGTGAGTGTATGAGGCGGTGTACCTGGGTGGGTACAAAAAATAATACACTAATGAACTCTTGTGAGAGAGTTTCCCGAAAGTCACGAGATGTACACTAGAGTACGTCTCGCGACTTCCACCACATACGCTCCCTCATACACTCGCCATATGCAATCCGGGAGGGGGGGGAGGATGGACTGAGGGATGTTGATGGATCCGTCTCCCCCTCCCCCCAATACGAGGAAGTGTACGAGGCGAGTGTATGAGGCGGTGTATGTGGGGGAGTACCAAAAAATACACTATTTAACTCTTCCGAGAGAGTTTCCCGGAAGTCGCGAGACGTACACTAGTGTACATCTCGCGACTTCCACCACTTACACTCCCTCATACACTCAGCATATGCAATCCGAGGGGGGGGGGGGCTCATCCGATTGAGAAGATATCGGGAACATGAATGTGCCAATATGTGCGAAATGGATAGGGTTGCAGATGTAGTTGTTACGTATGTAGATTTACGCATAGTAGGTCTGTTTAGAAAATCTTAGCGGACCTAAAATGGTCTTACATGCCAAAAAAATCTTGGAACCCTTGTAACCTTCTACAAAACTACCTTCTGACGTAGGTACCGTTACACCCATCTAACAGTGTACAAAAACACCTCGATTAACCATACCTCAATTACCTATATGACATGAATTGAGCAAGGACCGGCACAGGCTCCCCATGTTGGGAAAATCTATTTCTCACCCTCCTAAGATTTGGTTTCCTTACTTGTAATGCCATATAAAGTGTGGAAAGTAGTATTGTTGGCATCCAAGCTCTTCCACCATTAAACAAATTTGTGGCACTTTATGAGTTCATACGGTCCCTCTTCTACAAGCGCAGAAGAGAGACAGCCGCACACTCGGGGGGAATGACGTCCTATGCTGTGGCCATGGCACAAGGACATTTCAGTGAGACCCTTGCCTATGATGTTGTGCCACGCACATCAATGCGAGCAACTGTGACAGCACACCATGTCAACGGAGTGCCGCGACTTGTCAACCTCATAGATAGCAGTTGTACCTACATGCTCTTGGAGGAGTTTCTGCGCCCATGTGTGCATGCCATGGCCCTCACTTGCACAAAAAATGTGCAGAGTCGCACATTGCCATTTTGTGTATTGCACAAGTGAGTACAAGGAGTTTCACTCTTATGGCATATCCAACATCATGTACCAAGACATAAGTGTTGACGATTAGAGCACCTCCGAGATGGCAAGGCCGTGGTTTTCCGAGGACGACTAACATGGAGCAACATGCTTGATACATGCAAAATCTTGCATGCATGACTTGTCACATTCATTTGGCACCTGATTGTACTATCAACGCAAAAGGATAGTCTGACTTGTTTCATTTGTAAACTCTACTATAAGAATGTATGCATGGTTTGCACATCAAAACACTTCATTGTATTTCCTTTCCATCGATGTTGGGTTGGGTGAAACATTGTCAAAATTTTGTAACCGGTATCCATGTTGTCTATTCTTTACCATTGGTCCATAGCAAAGAGAAATGAGTGCAAAGCCACATCAATAAGAAGATTCCAAAAGTCCCATAAACACCAATCAAGACACAAGCATGACTCACAAAGGATTACTGATAGTCATAGTAGGTTATGAAGTGGTTGAAGTCTCCAACCATAAACACTCAGTAATGATGGCTTATCCTTATAGCTTCACTTTCCTCGATAAAAGAAGGGATGATGAGCATCTTCAGTTCCATTTAATAATCCGGCATGGGGGACATAGGATGATGTTGCAAGGTCTTATAGTTAGACATGATTGGAGTCCTAAGTTCTTGTCAACACTCCATGTTCTAAATAAATTGGTTCAAAATATGTATTGAAAAGTGACCATTAGTCACTTTTATGCACTTGTAAAGTAGATATAAGTCTTAGATAGTATTCATTAAGATTTAACCACTTAAGATCCACCATACGCATGTATACATATGGTTCATTTACATTGGAAATCACTACATTAGATGAAATTGTAGGTTTCACATAAAATACATCAATAATTTCAAGAGACTAACATTTCATGCTTTTTACTCTCAAGAAATTATTTCGAGTTGCTTCAGAAATGAGCTCTCACTTGGGGGTTCTGGACGCTCCGTTTAGTTGTCACGCAAGAAAGAACACCACTGACTTGGAGCAGCTCGGTTTGAAGAAAGGTATGTCCAATGTGAAAGAGTTATCCTTTTCCCCCCATCGTAAACTTATGTAGTGTACCACGGCCTTGTTGGGCAGATGAGAAAACATGGGAGGTCACTCAAGTTGTGGTACACACTTAACACATGTGACAATGTATGTGCACGTTTCAATCATGTCAGAGCAAAAGGGCATGATTGACAATGATGGCCACCATAAATGGTGATTTTGAGGACGATGGAAAGATACGGAAGACTCCTTTAGTGCGGTAGTGTTACACAAAGAAATCTTGCGAAGCTGTTCAGATCTCTAAGTTGACCACCGAAGCAGGCCAAACTCGTAACGGGATGAGGTAGGTCGGTCGTAGACGTAACGGACTTAAAACACTCAGTCGGATCCATAAAATGGCCCATTCCATGAAATTCAACTCAAAATTTGAAAACTTCAGTAATTAACAACAAAAGAACATACCCTGCTGTTATTGGACTTTGATGTTACTTATTTCTTTAAGTTTATTGAATTTAAGTTCAATGAATCCTACGCATCATATAACTAATTTAACTTTAGTTTTATGTGAAAGGGTAAGGGATTTCAAACTTCAATGGTGTTTTTCTACATATAAACGTTGAAATCAAGGTACCATTTGATGCAGATTTGACCATTAAGGACTACCAAAATAATTCAAACCTAAAAAATATCGTCTCATTCATAGATTTTATGATTTGCAACTTTCCATTCGTCAAAATCCAAGAGCAATAGGGTAATTGTGTAAGCAAAGTCCTTGACAGTGGTGGCTCTACATCCATGTGGCTACGAGAATTGCATGGAGAGAAGCTATAATTCTTTTCCTTTTTGCATCCTGACAACCCGGATGACCAGTGATGCGACGAGAATGTGGCACATCAGTTTGGTTGGCAGCAATTCTGAGTGGCTATGAGCTCCAACTGTTGCCGACAATACAACATGTTGTTGCAACATGTTATGTCAGCAATGGAGAGCGACGAAATCATTTTGGTTTGTTTATCTTTGAAAAATAATACAAAAGCCTTGCAAGCAAGGTCAACATAGTTTGCAATGTATTGGAGACAAAGAATAATCGTCATGAATGAAAACCAAAACAGTCTCCTATCAGGTCCCATGGTTGTGAAAGCCACGATGCCCATCTACATGCATGGACACATTTTGTACAAGATTTCCAAGAGGGGGAAATTGCACCAGTGAGGTCTCCTCTGCCTCCTCTGGACAACCAAAGCATTGGTTTGTAACATCAAATTTCCTTTTTGTCTAAAGCACCATTGTGCCCCTTCGCAGAGTACAAGGCAAAAAGCATAGACAATGTAGATGCTTCTCGTTGCAAGCGATTTGCATAGTGGTGGAAAAACATGTTACAACACATGTTACCTCTCTTGGGGCTTCACCTACATGAGGATGTTGTGCATTGCCGATGGGGGAGTGGACGTGAGTAGGCTAGCATTCTCTTGACAGGAAGTGAGACACAATTCGTGAAGGTTGCAAGGATTGGGCACGGTTGCTGCGACAACCTTTCTAACATCTTGCAGTCACAAAAAGGGACTAGGTGTACTGTAAGACCTCCTCATTTTCCTATCCATCGTCACCCATGCTGACACAAATAGGACAATGCAATACACCTTCTAACACAACAATGAGACCATGCATTGAATCTTTTACAGGGTCCTCAAGGCCATCTTGGGTATTTAGGATGATTGTAGGGTGTGTAAGTACAGTTGTGCAGGCAATTTAAGAAAGGTAGCTGATTTATGGGACGATTGTCATGACATTATCTTGTCTTCTTCACGGGGATGACTTTCACCACATCTTTGTCCTCCTCTTCATCCACACCAACCCCCATGCTGGCTTGGGTAGTTGCCTCGCCAACCTCATCAACGCCGTCGTTGCCCATTACCATATCCATCCTTGTCACATTCTAGTGCCTTTGCTTGATCACCACTTGCCACGGCCTTCACAAAACTAATTTCACAAAGTGGGAGTAGATCGCCTGGCCATCTCTTGAGGTGGGTGAACCAAACATCAGACAGGAGGCATGGCGTGTCGCTCACTTTGTCCAACCATCTCCCGATGGAGTCTCAACGAGCCTTGTAGAAAGACCATTTTTGCTTGATCTTACTGCGACCATCTTGTAACTGCTTCATAGTCACAATGGTATTTTTTAATACTACAACACACCTGTTGAACCCCTCTCTCAATGGCTTCCACCTTATGTTCTCCAGCGTGGAGTAATAAGGAAATTAGTTGTGATCGACGACTGATTTGTCCAGCTTATTCATAGAGAACTTGTCCTGCTCCCTTGTGAGTATTGCCGCAAAGTCGAGCACCATCAAGAAGTCAACCAAGCAATGTCAAAACATCAGTATGGTTTGCAAAACTTCTGTCAAGCATTCTAGACAATGGTCAATGTTGTCAAAGTATTCTAGACCAGAACACCGGAGGACATGTCATATGGCCAAAATTCTCTCCAACAATTAGCAAAAGAATCATGAGGTTGTTGCGAGCCAAATCCACGACCTTGAGAAGGTCATGGTTCCACCGTAGGCTGGTAGCTCTTGGGGCATGTGCTCGAGGGTGATGGTGTGTATGACTCCACCAACGTTGGCGGAGTTGATAACAGTGCCGGCGCTGGGCGTGTCGACAATGGTGACCTTCATGAGGTCCCCAAAATCTGGATGGCAGTCAAGGAAGCTTAAGTACCGGCGAGGGCCATGGGTGCGCTTGACTGTCGGGCCTTGTACTTTGATCTCCTTGACGTGCGTAAGAAAGCGACGGTACTTAGAGAGGAGGACGGCAGACTTGGGCTCATACCATCCACATAGCATTGATGGTGATAGTTGGTTGTAAATGCATCTCCCGTCGGCGTCCCGTAACAGGTTGCACTAGATCTTGAAGGCCGAGTACGCAGTCCCAACAGCCACCATGAAAGCATGGATACAGGGCAGATGGTCATCCCAAGCCAGTTTTTGAAGGACCCGCGGCAGTCAGGGACAAGCGCAGATGTGGCCTCTTCATGCAAGCCACCCTTTGGTGGTGGTGGAGGCGCACTGCTGGATGCTGGTGACGCATCAGAGAGGCGCGTTCTTGAGGTCTCACTGACTTTTCACGGTGCTGTAGCTTACTCAACAGCCATAAGAAAAAGGGCTGGAGTGACTTTTGGGGCACGGTCAATTAGATGCCGCTTGGGGGGCCCACTAGGCTGGGGGTGGATGGCTTTGTGCCGGTCAAACGAATGCGTAGAAGCTAAAGCAACTTTCTCAGCGGACAGGAGCTTCCTGTTGAACTGGAGGAGAGTCTTCATTACGGTTGAGTTGGAAGGGCGGTTGCATGAAGGAGGGAGGAATTTCCTATCAACAGCGAGTGGGCTGTGTTGAAGGCCTCTACAGCAGATGGCAGGCGCAGTGCGGAAGACCCGAGGAGCAAGAGGCGACATTACTCTACCTCTCACTGCGCCGCAAGGTCATGGCGCACTGAGAGGTGCGGACATGAGATGGGCAGCCATCAGATTGCGAGGCACAATCAGACGGCTGAGACAGATACCCATTCGTACGCTTGAACTTCACCCAACAAAGTTAAAGCATACAAAGGCACGAGGGCCAGATGAGCACAGTGGCAGAATTTAACATCCAGGTAACAATCACCAAACAAGGATCGGCAACCACCCTGGTTATTCCAAAAGGCAATAAAATGGGAAAAAATACATAGCATTAAATTCAATATCAAACGGTGAGAGACTTTAAAGATCAGTACGGTAATCGGACATTACACGACTCTCACACGCCATCAAAATATGGAGCGACTTTGCTCGTGCTACTCTTGCTTGTTGTGGGAAGCTAAACAAGAGGTCTTGCGTAGAGTATAGATTCCGACGTCTGCATTTGCAGTTGAGTGTCACGAAGTACACTCGGCGGTTGTGCAAGATAATCACTTGCAATAACATCGTCCCCAAAGAACTATATTTCTACTACAGAATTGACCTCAGGCAGGATGTTTGCCAAGCAATCGCCATTTTGGCATCCAAGATCGCCTTCCATAAATGATTTCTACAATCAATCACATTGATAACACCAAATACAATGTTGAAAGCTTTGCTATCAAATGCGAAGCCACCATTTTTTCCGTGGAAAATGAAATATATGGTAAAAAAACCCTTGTCTTTAATGGAGATTGACACTCAATCAACGTAACTTACGGCTCTGCTCAAATTGCGGGAAGCCAGATCATGTCTTGTCTAATTAGGGAATACCCTACTTTAACTTGGATTTCATCGACTGAGCAGTTGCATAATTTTTTCATTCAGTTTTTTTCACACTTTGTAATTAATTTAGGTATATCAACAACTCGTTTTTTGGTTTAGGGATTACACCTTGAATTCATCGTCAAGTCCCGTTCAATATCGCTTTCGTCGAGTCGACGGAGCCCACACTTCCGTTCAAAAACTTAAACAGAAGTGCTGCCCTCCATCGTAGGCTCGGCAGTGTAGGCTCGGCGTCAGCTTCGACGACCCTAACGCACTAGCGGCTCGTCCGACGCCTGTCTGGGCTACTCCATGCACGCCACAGCTACTATGTCAACCTCACCCTCAGCAGTCAGCGGTGTTCACCACACTTTGCGAATTTTGCGCGTGTGGGAGCCGAACAGGTGATACGTGTGGTATAAAAACATAGGCAACGAAGACACACTCCATGGAATTCTAAAACAACAAAAAGTGAAGTTCACCCATGATTTCACCAAACAAAGTTCTGAAATTAGTTATGCAAATTTTTTGAATTCGACGAACCACCACTTTCGTCGGATTTCACACACGAAAAAAAGGTTAACATCGAAATCCAAGTTAAGTAGGGTAGTCAAGTAGAGAAATGGTGAGGAGTTATGACATGGCAAAAGATAGGACTGGAAGGCATGGCTCTTGTTCGATGTAAAAACTCTGCACCAACCGATTGCCTATCTGAAAAGCTCACATCACCAGTGACAAGGATTCCTAAGATCGCAAAGTTCAATGAGGGGTACAAGGACGATAAACCGGTTGTACTACTATGGGTACAACCAAAGGGGTTGTAAGATCCATTAAATGGCATTGGCACTACAAGATGGAGGAGCGTTCTACAGCTTTGTGGGCAATGACATGGTTAGGAAGCTGGGTATGTAGACCAAACCAGGGGTGTTTGAAAGAAAAATCTTCAATGGACGACCTCAAATCCATTGATTTTGTGAACCATTACAACTGAAAATTGGATATCTAAACGTTGCAACAGTCTGGAGAAAATACACGATAAGTAGTGACAAAATCATCCTTGGATGAGATTTCTTGAACTGGAACCATCAACATGTGAATTGGAGTAGCGGTTCAGTCTACATAAATATTGATGGCAGAAAACAACACCTACCTCTAATCAAGCAACCCACAATGCAACTTTGGTTACGGGAAGCAACAGAGATGGAATTAGAAAAGGACGTTGCGGCATGCACAAAATGCTAATCAATGTTTTTGGATGTGGCCAGTTGGTGCCTGAAGCACGGAGCTTGAGCGCGAGCATTCCACGTGGAAGCAAGGAAAGCTGAAGAGATTCCAGCTGTCAAGGCGAAGGCGACAACCTTGACATGAAAAAAAATGTGGCCATGTTAGAGGACTTCCCGACACTCATCGAGGAGCTCGAAGGGACATTTCACCGTAATCTGCCCCAAGGACTACCTTCATACCGGGACATCGATAATCAGATAGACATGAAGGTAGGCAGCAGACTAAACAAGAAGGGGGCTTATCAGATGAGCGATCACGAGTTGACCAAACTCAATAAGTAATTGGAAGACATGATCGATCAGGAGTTCATCAAACCTTCAACGTCACCATATGCCACAACTACAATTTTCTTGAAAACAAAACCAGAGAGATTCGGATGTGTGTGGACTATAAAACACTGAAATAGGTCACCGTCAATAACCGATATCCTCTTCTGTGATTAGGAGAAAAAATGACAAGCTCTACAGGGCCACATTTTTAGCAAAATTGACCTACGCAGCGGCTGCCATCAGATTCGTGTATCTGACAAGGACGTGACAATCCAGCATTTCATACCATACATGCACACTTAGAGTTCATTGTTATGCCGTTTCAACTCAAAAATTCCCATGCAACACTTATGGCGGCGATGAGCAACATCTTTCACCCCTACTTTGACAAATCTATTGTTCTGTACCTTGATGACATCCTGATGTGGAGCCGTACCCTAGAGGATCACAATGCACATTAACAAAAAGTTATCAAATTTATATAGATCGTGTTTTTGGAAAACCCTTGAAGTGCAACCTTTGTTGCTGTTTGATTGAGTTTTTGGGCTACATCGTTGGTGACAAACGAATCACCATGGACCCAAAAAAGGAGGGTACAGTTGCAGATTGGTGGATGCCTACACAAGTGCAGAACATCTGAGTATTTTGGGGCTTGTGCAACTACTACCATCGATTGGTCGATTGGTAAAAGGGTCGCGCTCTAGTGTCAGCGCATCTCTTTGGTGTCACTCCAACAACCACCGAGTAGAATTGGAGGGACAACAGACAAGAAGCGTTCAAAAATATGAGCAATGCTTTGACCTTGGTGCCGGCTTTACAATTAGCAGATCGAAAAGTGGACTACATCATGGCCATCAACACATGCGTCGAGCCATCGGAGCGTTCTTTAACAAGACAATGGAGGTGGAAAATAACCAGGAACGCATATGTCCAAAATACTATGCAAGTCGGAACTCAACTGTGATTGCATGAGAAAAGAATACGTGTAGTCATGAACACGTTCAAGACCTATTGATGCAATCTGGAACGTGGACAATGCATTGTGTGCACCGGCCATCACACGCTGAACTACCTCAAGAATCAGCCAGATTCAAGCCATAAAAAAACTCAATGGATGGAGTTCCTTGAGTCCAACTTTAACTACAACATCAAGTCCTAGTCTGGAAATACTAATCCAGAGAATGCTCTAAGTAGGCGACCAGATAAAATGGCCAAGAACAAAAAATTCTCATCAAAACGAGACCCGTACCTCATTAGATAGTTTGAGAAAGGTTGTGAGGAGTTTGGCGGGTACAATAAGACCAAGTTTTGGTTTCATGACCATTACTGGCGACGGTGATTCACCTGCCAAGTCGTCATTCCACCAACCAAGGAGCTACGAAGAATGCTCTTGGAGGAATACCAAGACACAGGTCCAAGTGGACACTTCGGCAAGGACAAGAGGCTTAAGAAGCTGGCAAAATACTAGTCGTGGGACAAGATGCTAACCAACATGTCGAAATTCTAGAAATCTTGTGACACCTTTTTGAGACAACTATCTCTCTGCACAAGGCCACCTGGTCTACTCCAACCCCTACCTATTTTGACGAAATTGTGGGCCGACATCAGCATGGACTTCGTGACTAGACTGCCCACCACCCTCGTGAGCTATGATGCCATCCTCGTTGTGGTCGACAGATTTTAAAAAATGTCACACTTCATTCCAACAACTACCATCATTGCCATAGTAGGAGCAACATTCCTACTCTTGAATCAGTTCATACGGCTGTATGGTGTCCCACGTAGCATCATCAGCAACAAAGACGACGGCTTCACTAGCCACATTTTGCATAAGATGATGGTGTTATGGCAGTCGGATCCACCTATCAATGGCATTCCATCCTCAAATTGACACGCAAACAGAGTGCATCAATCAGACGCTTGAACATCTTGTTTACATAGTATTTGAGCTGCACGACACTCATTGGGCAGCAAAGCTATCGACCGTTGAACTCGCATACAACTCTACCACTTCCACCGTAGCTAGAAAAATACATTTTGAAGTGGTTTATGGTGAAATGCATGCAACACCAGCTGGATTACGAAGTAAAAGCACCATCTACACCGTCAACATCCACTGTAGGGACTTTGAAAGTGCTTGGGAGGAAACAAGGCAGACCCTTGCAAAGACTCAAGCAGCTATGGAGTGGCTGACCAACATCACAGTGATGATGTCTTCAGTGTTGACGATTGCCTCAACCTTAGCTCAACAAACATCAAAATACGGACAGGAATTGGCAAAGCTCAAACCCCAGTAGTTGGGACTGTTTGAGATGGATAAAACACAAAGCCCTGTTGTCGCCTAGCTCTGCCTCTTTGAGAGCATGAAAATCCATCTTGTCTTCCATAAAAGCAAGCTCAAGTACTACTGAGACCCACGTATGAGATTTCCTGGCAGAGACGCCGCACCTCCACATCCAATGCAAGAGAATTGGGATATGGAGTGTGTGATTTAAGACATCCTCGGACTTTGACGCGGTGAAAAAAAATTGAGTATCTGGTCAAGTGGCATGGCTACAACGTTGTACACAACAATTGGAAGCCCTACAAAAACTTCTGGGACGTCAATCATCTGATTGAAGGATACTACCATCATCACAGGTTTACGTCCGGTAACGCCCCAAGATGTCGGGGCTAAAGGGGGGGAGTGTTGTGTCCACGACATACACAAGTCCCTCGCCTCCACGAAGTGGGTTTTTTTCATTACATTCGTAGTCCACCGCGCGTCAATCTTAGGACTTTGACGCCATTTGGCCGATCGCATTTCGGCTGAATTTCCCTATTACAACGTGAGTCGTCCCCGTCTATTTGAACACTTTACCATGGCCACTTGACCATCTCCACGCTCATGCATATCCATAACGTGGACCCAGCTGGCACAGGAGCTGAGAAGTGTGGTGGCTCCACCCACCAACAGCTGTCCCGGGTGCTTGCTGGGGTGCTCTATAGTTTTTTTTCAAAGTCGCTGGAGTTTTCTTGGTGGACTGGCTCTTGAGCCCGATTTGCATGTTTTGTATTGTTTATCGATGCCAAACTTGCGCATGTGACCAGTCGTAGCGTCTGGCTCACGATTATGCATCTCTAGGTTCTGTCGGTGTTGTGCTTGGATGTGTGTGCGTGGAGTTACGCCAAAACAATGGTTTTGGGCCAGTTTTAGGACAAACAAACAGTGCAGTGTGCGTCACCCGCCATGCTCCGCAGCAAGTATTCATTTTGTGTGCTTTTCAGTTTTTATCTCTCTCTGCATCACTAAGCTATTGGAGCTCACGAGACCTTGCACACCCCCCTAGCCTAACTATTGCTGTTTCTTACACTTGCTTGCTAGTGCAACCACTGACTGGACCATGTCGTCACATTAGCAGCAGCAAGGCCAGGAAGCCTGTTAAAAACTTCTCTAAACATCTAGTGTTCTGTTCTAGACATTTCTGACAACATCGAGCACCTTATAGAAAGGTTGAAAGAAGTTTTATGAACTATCTTGGTGTTTTGATGTTGTTTGTTCAACTTCTCAATGTTGCTTGAATTTTACAAAGACACGCCTCAATACTCTTGAAGCCTCTTGAATTCTTGGCAACGCTTCTTGAAGCAACCACACATGGCGCAGTCTCACACGCGTCGCTTGGCTCAAGCACCGAAGACCAAACATATGCCTCATTCTCATTCATGACATTGGAAGTATGTGCTCGAATCACTTGACATGTTTCCTCGAAGTTCACTCATTGTTTAATACAAATCATCCATCTGTCCCAAATCCTCGAATCCACTTTTTTCCCCACATCTCATCCCTGTGAACCGTTCTGTTATGTGTTACGTCCTTGGCGTACACGAGTCCCTAAAACTCGCGAGTGGGTGTTTTTGTTCTTACTTTCACGGCCCACCACGCGGTGACTTCCAGATTTTTCCGACGTTCGGCCAAGGGCATTTTGGCTAGCTGCCCCGACCTTCGGTGCCCCGTTCAAAAAGTTGATCACAATTGTGACCAGTTCTAAAATGGTCAAACAGAAGTGTCACAAGCCATATCAATGTTTCAACATCGTTTGGTTGACTTTGCGATGACGCTTGACTTTTGTAAAGAAGAGTCAAGATGTTCTTAAAGCCTCCCGGACTTCTCGGCAAAGGTTCTCAAGTCCACCACTCACAGCGCAACCTCGCACGCGTGGCTCGGCTCAAACACTTATGACCCAACTAATGCCTCACTTTCATGCTCTGTATTGTATACATGTGCTCAACTCACTTGACACTTGTCATCAAAGTGCACTAACTGCGTAGTAAAAACATTACATTTTTCCCAAAAAAAAACCCGAATTGTCTTTTGTCTCGTACATCATCCCTGTGAACCACCTACATTCTGTTTGCAGTAACACTTTGTAGTGGAGTATAGTGGCACTAGAGAAGCAACCGATGCATTGACTACCTAGAAACAACCTTGCATGAGTCCTCAATGCACCTCGACCATTCAAAAGATCGTAGACTTTGCGAAAACAATGAAGAAGGCGAGCGCACCCGACGAAAAGCAGCAGTCCCCGACGAGTACTCCGGCGATGGTAGATCAGCAGCGGACGAACAAAAATGCTCTCTAGGCAAACCAGGTGGCACCAACAACTATCACGACAAATGGTGTAGCACCGACGAAGCTGAAAGCCAATCCAGTGACGGACCCCTGGGCTCCGCAAATCTTTCGCCCCCACCGCAACCTGTTCGGCTGACACTTGGCACAATGGGAGGCAACTGCCAACAAGCACAAATCAACGAAGACCTGTAGTAGATTTCTTCAAGACTTGAGAGCCTCGACAATCATTTGCTTTGACACATCAACACGACAATTGAGGAGCTTCAAATTTGTTATACTCATGAAGCGGTGCTCATCGAGGGAGATTTGTAACTCTCGATTGAACCCCAAATTCAACCGACACTACTTGAGCCGTTTGATTGCGTGAAATCCACAAGACCGACGGTCAATATGTGGTTGAAGAGTTTGGAGGTGTACTTCACTACTAGTAGGGTCAACAGTGAAAAAAAGAAGATCTACCTCACAGCCTCGCTTTTCCGTGACACGGCTTTGAGTTGGTGGATCGATCTAAAGGACATCCAACAGCAGTAGGAGACTGGCAGAGTTGCATCAACAGCCCTTGTAACTACTCTCATATTGTTGACCGAAGGCATAGTACCTCTTGAATAGATAAATCCGATGTGGCGCTGCTCCCTTACGCCACCAGAAGTGTGGAGCGACTTCTCGTGCACTTCACTTTCTCACTTTGGGAAGCTGAACGAGAAGTCTGATGCACCATACCGACTCCAAAGTATACGTCAATAATCCAATGTGGCAGAATACACGCGGCACCTTTGCAAAATCATCACTTGTAGTGACCTTGCCCCTGACAAACTATGTCTTTACTATAACAATGGCATAAAGCCAGATATTTGGCAAGCAATCGCCATCTTTGGCAGCTAAGATAACCTTTCGCGAATGATCACCGCAGCCGATCGCATTAATATCACCAACTATAACGCTCTGGTACAAGAGTCAAACGGCTGGCGATCCCAAAGCCACAATCCTTATCGTGTCAGAGGAAACATGTGGTCGAAGAAAAATTCATCTAATTCATCTCTCATGGAAGTAGACGCCGTCAATCAACGCAATCAACGACCGTGCGGGACTCCGGGAAAACCTAGTCACATTTTGTGCAACCGAAAAAAGCAGTAACAGCAGGCCAAGATGGGGGGGAACAACATAGAGAGAGAGAGGAGTCCCAAAACGACAGAAGGTAGGAGTGACGGTGACTCCTGTATGGCCGAAAACATCTGCACTGACCGATCGTCCATTTGAGTGGCTCACATCGTCGTAGAGGAGGATACTTGAGATCGCAAAGTTTCTTACCAACTTCAAGGAGCCCGGTTTTTTTGCAAAATTGGCTTTCATCATATCCACGTATTAGGTAAGGACGTCAAGAAGATGGCATTTTGCACCAGACATTGGCACTTGAGATTCATGGTTATGCCGTCTGGACTCACAAATTCCTCAGCAATATTCATGGTGATGATGAACAACATTTTTCACCCTGACCTCAATGAATTTGTCATTGTGTATCTCGACAACATCCTGGTGATAGCCACATATCGGAGGAGCACAATGGATGTCTCCAATAGGTTATCAAAATTTTCCAAAGAAAAAGCTTTTTGGAAAACTCTGTAAGTGCGACTTCAGTCGCCATTCGATCGAGCTTTTGGGCCACATCATGAGCGCCGGAAGGATCGCCATTGACCCGAAAAAGGTGGAAGCAGACGCTCATTGGCCAATGTCGTCAAGTGTTTGAGAAGTCCATGTGTGTTTTAGGCTTCCGTACTTACTACCGTTGATTTGTAAAGGATTACGTCCAGGTGTTAGCGCCTCTCTTTGATCTCACCCGGAAAACCATCGAGTGGAATTGGGGGGACAGCAAACAAGAAGCATTTATTTCTTTGAGAAATGCTCTAACCTCGGCACCAGCCTTACTATTGGCAGATCCAAAAATGGATGATGTCATGGCCACCGATGCGTCCGATCGAGCCATCGGAACCGCTCTCCTCCAAGACAGCATCGGTGGAGAACAACCGGTCGCATACATATAAAGAAAACTACGCCAACCGGAATTCAACTACGTGGTGCACGAAGGAAAAATGCTTGTAGTCATGCACACATTCAAGACATGGCGGTGCTACTTGGAATGTCGTAGATGCATCGTCCGCACTGACTATCACGCCTTGAGATATCTCATGACTTAGCCGAATATGCTTTGTTGACGAACTCGATGGATGGAGTTTCTCGAGTCCGACTTTGACCACAACATTGAGTGCCATCATGGAGTAACAAATCCGGTGGATGCTCTAAGTCAACAATGTATCTAATGGCCAAGATCAGCATGTTGCTTGTTGAACAAGACCCGTACCTCGCCAGGTTGTTCACAAAGGGTTACGCGGAGTTAGGCGGATACGACAAAACCGAGGTTTGGTTCGACGACCCGTATTGGCAACGGCAATTCAATCTCCAGGTTTTCGTCCGTCCGAACGAGGAGTCACGAAGAATGCTAGTGGAAGAGTGCCACGACACCGGTCCGGGTGGGCATTTTGGCAAGGACAAGATGCTCAAGAAGCTGGCAAAATCCTATTGGTGGGACAAGATTCTCACCAATGTGGTGGCCTTTTGCAAATCATGCGGCACATGTCGGAGAAAATAATGTCCTCTCACGCAGCCACCTCGTGTACTTCATCCCCTACCTGTTTTGGCGGAACCGTGGGCCAATATCAGCATTTGCTTTGTGATGGGACTGCCCGCCACTCTTAAGGGGCATGATCCCATCCTTGTCGTGGGTGATAGATTCTCAGAAAACGTCGCACTTCATCCTGAAAATGACCACTGTTACTACAAAAGGAAAAGCACGGTTGTTTCAAATCAGATCCTACGGCTCCACGGAGTGTCACGTACCATCACCATGGACAGAGGCGGCCGCTTCACAAGCCGTTTTTGGTGAGAATATACGACACGCTATAGCAGTCAGATCCAACTTTCTAGGGCATTCCACTCAAGCCGACGGACAGACCAAGCGAACAGAACAAATGCTCAAAGACGTCATCTGAAATTTATGCGAGCTACAGGACATTATTTGGGCAACAAAACTGCCGAGCGCCGAGCCAGCATACAAGTCCGCCACTTCTACCGCAACGAGAAAAATCCTTTCTAAAGTGGTGTATGGCCAAATTCCTGCCACACCGGCATGTTTGCAAAGTCATAGTTTCGTCCTCGCGATTGACATTCATCGCCACGACTTCACAAGCATTTGGGAGGAAACACGGCAGACCCTTGCGAAGACACAAGTAGCTACGAAGCGGGCAGCGGACCAACATTGAAGTGATTACGTGTTCAACGCTGGCAATCGTGTCCTCCTCGGCTCGACAAACATCAAACTTCAAGGACAAGACGTCACGGAGCTAAAACCTCGCTGGTTGGGACTATTTGATACCGACTGAATGCAAACCCTAGTCTTCATTCAACTTTGATTCCCAGACAACATGGCAATCTACCCTGTCTTCCATGTCGTAAGCTCAAGCACTACCGGGAGTACGAATTTCGCTGGCAGAGATTTCGCACCTCCACTTCCTGTGCACGTGGATGGGGATATGGAGTACGTGATTGAAGATACCATTGGACATCCACGCCATGGAAAAACGAACGAGTACCTAGTCAAGTAGCATGGCTACGCCAATGTGCACAACAGTTGGGAGCACTACGACAAACTTCGAGACGTCAATCATCTAATCGACGGCTACTTTTGTCGTCACCGGCCTATGTCTGCCAGCGAGTCGGGACTTCACGACTACAAGGGGGGGGGGGAGTTTTACGTCCCTCGCGCACACGAGTCCTAAAACTTGCCAGTCAGAATTTCTGTTCTTACTTTCACGGCCCAGCGCGCAACGACGCCTGGATTTTTCCACCATTCAGCCAAGGGCATTTTGGCCAACTGCCCTCACCTCTAGTGTCCCGTTCTAAAAGTTTCCAACAACATTGACCACTTTGATGTTTTGACATCGTCCGGTTGACTGCTCAACGACGCTCAAATTTCATAAAGAAGCATCCAGATACTATTGAAGCCCACCAATTCCTCGGCGGAGCTTCTCGAATCCACCACTAAAGGCGCGACCTCGCACGTGTCGATTGGCTCAAACACTGATGACCCGACTTATGCTTCATTCTCATTCTTGGCATTGTACATGTATGATCGGCTCACTCGAAACCTGTCATCGAAGTAAACTTACTACTTAATACAAATTATCCGTCTGTCCCAAATCCCCGAATAGTGTTTTTTTCCTACACCTCATTCCTATGAACCACCTAAGTTCCACTCGGCGTAACAATCTGTTTGACGTAAAAAAATTCCCTTGGCCAAACGATGTAAAGATAATGATTGTTACATACCAGACGTACACAAGTCCCTAATCTTCTAGAGTGGGCATTCCTCTTACTACACAAATAGCCCATCATGTTGCGAGGACCGCGACATTCACTCCGACGACTGAGGGAAAACTGGCCAACTGCCTCGGCCCTAGTGGATACCCTCAAACCTTTTGACAGTTTTGACCACTCTCGCAAACCTAGAAACAGAAGTGTCGAGACCTGTTGGTCGACTTCTCGATGACTCTAAAAAAATCTGGATTTATAAGGATCTATCACACGTCTTCACCATCGATCCTCGAAGACCCCCAACTTCTTGGTGGACCTTCTCGAATCCAAACACTCACAATGTGACTCCGCACGTGCCGCTCGACATTCGACCCAACGACCCCAACTATACTTCATTCGTAACACATCACTTGTATATATATGTTTGATCATTTGGACACTTTTCATCAAAAAACACTTACCGCTAATTATAAACTACTCAAGTGCCCCAAATTCTAAACCATGTTTTGTCTCACAAATTCTACTTGTTCACCATCTATGCTCTGTTAGCCGTAACATTTGGTATCAGAGCGCATTGGTGCTGGAGAGGCAACTGACTACCTCACCGATCCGGAGGATGACCTAGCAGAAGTCTTCAGCGCATCTCGCACGTCAAGACTTTGTAGACTTCACGACTACAACGTGGGGTGCGCGAGCGCAACAGAAGATTAGCAGCGGGTCTTCAGCATCGACTTGGCGATGGAGGAGGAGAATGTGCTCATGTACGCCAACCCTCAAGTGACAGCAAATACTAGCGTGGCAGGCTTTGTGGCAGCTGGAAAAACTCCTACAATTTCGGCGACCAATCTGGTCATGAATATGACAGCGATAAACCAGGCGCCCCTACCAACAACCTCAACGACAACAACAAGGACGCCAGGTGGCACTAGACGACAGGCGTGGATCAACGAGGAACCGGCAAACAGGATCTCCGCCCTCGAAGGGATCAACAACCACCTACTCAAGCAAATCAATGTCACGATGGAGGCTCTTTCCAATGCAAGCGTGTGAAGCGGTGCTCCTCGAGAGAAATTCCCAACTCTCAAGCGAACCCAAACTTTGTCTGGCTCCACCGGAACTGTTCGATTGTGCAAACTCAAAAGGACCAATGGTTTGGATGTGGCGGACGAGTTTGAAGGTGTATTTCACCACTGCTGTTGCCAAAGATGATCAAAAGAAAATTGACCTCATGGCCATGCTTTTGCGTGGCGCGAAATTAATTTGGTGGTCCGACCTAGACCATCCAACGGCAGCAGGAGACCGGCAGAGCGTCATCAACGGCTCATGACGCCCGTTTCACATCACCGACTACAGAGATTCTACCCTCGGAGCGGATCAACCCACAATGGCAAGATGCACAGACTCTACCAAGCAACTGGAACAAATTATCGTGCGCAATGCTTGCACGCTTTGGAAACCTGAACAAAAAAACGGACGCACGATGCAAACTCTAATGTCTACATCAGCATTCCAGCGTGGCGGAGAACACGCGGAGATTCCGTGAGATCATCACAGGAGCAGACATCTCCCGACGAACTCTATTTTCATTACAACAACGGCCTCAAGCAAGATATCCGGCAAGCGATCGCCATTTTCAACATATAGAATGAATTTCCGTGGGTGATCGGAGCGGCACATATGATTGACAATGCCGACAACAACACTCAGATTTAAGAATACTGCGGCTAGCGACTTCCTAACCACAATTATTATGGAAATGGGAAAAACCAATCGATGGACTCCTCGACTCTAATGGAAGTACATGTCGTCAGCTAGAGAGATACACGATCTTGGTGCAATAGCAAAAAATTCAGGCATATCGCTCGAAATTGTTGAAGCAAGTAGCAGGTCGAAAAAGGGGGGGACGTTGCAAAAAAAGAGTCGGAAACGGCAAGGGAAAAGAGTAAACGGCGTAACTCTTGTTCGTAAGGAGTGATTGTGCTAAAGGATCACCCATCTCAATGACTCACATCACCACGGAGGGTCTCTGAGATCCCAAAAGTTTGATGAGGGCTACGAGGACGACCAATCGGTGATACTGCTAAACGTTTAGCCTAGAGGATGCAGAAGTCGTAGAACGATACCGGCACTATTGGATGGGGGAGCTTCACATAGCTTCGTAAGCAATGACATGGTTCACAAGCTGAGTTTGCAGACCAAATAAGGGGTTCTTGACGAAAAAACCGTTGACGGGAGAATACATAAACGGATACGATTACAAGTGGGAGATCTGCGAGATGTAACGGTTTGGAGACTTTGTCCAATGAGCCATCATAAAATCATCCTCAGACAAGATTTTCTGTACTGGCACAATCTGCAAGGCAACTGGAACAGCGCCAATGTCTACATGGAGATCAACGGTGCAAAGCAACAACTTCAGTGTGCGGGACGGAAGCCGACTGTGGAAAAACCAAAGGTGGAAGCAGCAAAAGCCGAAAAGCGATAACCGGTGCAACCGATACTGGTCAACGTGGCCAAGCACTGTATACGATGAGGGGTTCGTGCGTAACTCATACATCTTGAGCCAATGGGGGAAGGGGAAGTGGCAGCAGCTGACTAATCATTGACCTCATCGCCCTCATCGGCCTTGACAATGTTCGCGATGGTACCTGAAGATTTCGCATCGCTCATCGAGGAGTTTGCGGATGTCTTCCCCGATGAACTCCTGGAAACCCTACATCCTCAACCAGACATCAACCACCGCATCAAGTTGAAGCCAGGCAGTAGGCCTACCGTCCAAGGGGCCTATCAGATGAGCAATCATGAGCTGACCGAGCTGAAAAAAGCAGCTCGGCGAGATGTTCGGTGAGGAGTTCATCCGCCCTTCCATGTCACCATACGCCGTACCAGTACTATTTGTAGAAAATAACACTGGCACAATGCGGATGTGCGTGGATTATCGGGCGTTGAACGATGCTACCATCAAGAACCGCTACCCTCTCCCTTGAGCCGGCACACATTTTGACAAACTTCAAGGAGTTTGAATTTTCAGCAAAATCGACGTACGCAGCGGATATCGCCACGTACGCGTGCCAGTCGTCGACATCGAGAATACGGCATTCCGAACTCGCTATGGGCACTTCGAGTTCACGGTTATGCCGTTTGGACTCACAAACACCCCATCTTCGTTCATGACAATGAATAACATTTTCCATCCATACCTCGACAACTTTGTCATGGTGTACCCCGACGACATTCTGGTGTACAACCGCACCCCGGAGGAGCACGATGGACATCGCCAAAAAGTTCTCGAAATATCACAAAGAGATTTTTTTGGGAAAACGCTTGAAATGCGTCTTTGGTCGTCGTTTGATCGGGATTTTGGGTCACGTCATCAATGGTGGAAATATCACCATGAATCCAAAAAAAGTGGCAGTAGTCGCTGATTGGCCAATGCTGACCAACATTGGGGAAAGTTTTTTTTTTGTTTTCAGATCCTGCAATTACTACAGGCAATTTGTGAGGGATTACGCATGAGTGTCAGCGCCTCTTTCCGACTTCACTCCAAAAGAGATCGAGTGGCGATTGGGAGGCAGCGAACAAGAAGCGTTCACCGCTTTGCGCATTGCTCTGACCTCAGCGCCAGCCCTATGATTAGCTGATCTGGCAATCGAGTACATCATGGATACAGATGCATCAGACCAAGCCATTGGCGCGATTCTTACCCGGGATTGTGACAACGGAGAACAACCGGTCGCCTACTTGTCTAAAAAACTGTGAGGACCGGAACTCAACTATGCGGTCCACGAAAAGGAGATGCTTGCAATCGTGCACGCGTTCAAGACATGGCGATGCTACGTGGAGTGTCGCCGATGCATCATGCGCACCAACCAGCTGGCGTTAAAATGTTTGAAGACACAGCCGAACCTCAGCCGACGTCAAACCCGATGGATGGAGTTCCTTGAGTCCCGGTTCGATTACAAGATCGAGTACCGGCCAAGAAAAACCAATCCGGCGGACGCACTGAGCCGCTGACCAGATTTAATGACCAACGTGGCAGCCCTGCAACCACAGCGAGACCCCTACCTTGAGCGACTGTTCGCGAGAGGCTACGTCCAGCACGTGGGATATGATAAAACCAAATTCTGGTTCGATGCACACTATTGGCGACGTCGCTTCACTCGCCGAGTTGTCTTTCCTCTTAACAACGAGCTTTGCCGTATGCTACTCAAAGAGTGCCACGACATCGGTCCAAGTGGAAACTTCAGAGAAGACAAGATGCTAAAGAAGCTGAAGAAAAACCACTAGTGGGACAAGATAAAATCCGACGTGGTCAACTTCTGCAAAACCTGCGACCCATGTCAACGACAAAAATCTCGTCGCACGAGGCCACCTTGACTTCTGCAGCCGCTCCCTGTTCCGACGCAACCAGGGATATGACGCCACCCTCGTGGTCGTCGACAAGTTTTCTAAACTGTCCCACTTCATCCCGACAACGACCACCGTCGCCGCCAAAGGAACAGCACGGCTCTTCCTAAACAAAATCGTGCGGCTACACAACATACCGAGAACCATCACGCGCGACAGAGACGGTCGATCTACTAGCCGTTTTTGGCGTGAACTGATGACTTGCTACAGAAGCAGGACTCAACTTTCGACGGCGTTTCATCCTCAAACCGACGGTCAAACCGAGCGAACAAACAAGACGCTCGAACAACTTATCTGTACATCATGCCAACCTCATGGGACGGATTGGGCACAAAAACTCTTGACCGCCGAAATCGCATATGATTCGGTAGTTTCCACCGCAACAAGTAAAACTCTATTTGAAGTAGTGTATGGCAAACTCCCCGCCACACCAGCCGGACTACAGAGTCGCAGTAATGTTTGAGAGATCGACGTCCAACGAGGAAACCTCACCACCGTCTAGGAGGAAACACGGTAGACTCTCGTGAAGACACAGGCAGCGATGAAGCGAGCAGCTGACCGACATCGCAGCGACGACATCTTCACCGTTGGCGACAAAGCCCCCCTCAGCTCGACGAGCATCAAATCCGCGGATACGACTGTTCAAGGCTCAAACTCCGATGGTCGGGACCGTTTGAGATCGAGCGCATGCAAACCCTTATGGTTGCGCAACTCAAACTCCCCGATAGGATGCAAGTTCATCCGGTGTCTCATGCCAGCAAACACAAGCACTGTCGAGACCCCGGAGAGAACTTCCCTGGCAGAGATGTCCCTCCTCTACCTCCCGTTCAAGTGGACGACGGCACGGAGTACGTCACCGAGGACATCCTCAGCCATCGACGACGAGGCAAGACGACACAATATCTCGTCGAGTGGCAAGGCTATGACACCGCGCATAACAGTTGGGAGCCATATGAAAACCTCTGAGACGTCGATCATCGCATGGACGGTTACTACCGCCGTCTCCGGGTGACAACTGCACGCGCGCCGGGACGCCGCGGCTAAAAGGGGGGGAAGTGTTACGTACAAGACGTACGGGCGTCCGTAATGATATAGTGTAGGCATTCTTGTTACTACACAAACAGCCAATCGCGTCGCGAGGACCGCAATATTCACTTCGAAGGCTGAGGGCAAACTGGCCAACCGCCCCGCTCCCTGCAGATACTCTCAAACCTTTGACAGCTTCGACATTTCTCGCAAACATACGAACAGAACTGTCACGGCCTTTCGGTCGACTTCTCAACAACTCTCGAAGAATCTGGATTTATAAAGATGCATCACGTATCTTCACCGTCGATTCTCGAAGACCCCCGACTTCTCGGCGGACCTTCTTGAATCCGACCATGAACGAAGCGACTTTGCACGCGTCGCTCGACATTCGACCCAACGACCCCGACCTTGCTTCATTCGTAACTCGTCACTTGTATACATGTGTTTGTTCCTTTTGAAACTTGTCATTGAAGTAAAATTAACGCTAATTACAAATTGCTCAAGTGCCCCAAATTCTAAATCGTGTTTTGCCTCGCAACTTCTACCTGTTCACCATGTACGCTACGTTCGGCATAATAGTGATGCCCTTGCGTGGTGGGTCACATCTGGACAGAAATTCCTACTCGTGGAGTTTAGGGACATGTGTAAGTCTGTGACGGAACACAAAGGACGGCTCTGAAAACGTTTTAACAAAGTTTGTGTACAGGGTTCATGTCTGCCTGGAACGTAGGTTTACTATATTTGCTCTAGAAGACCACATAGTTTCTTCCTCGCGGTGGGTCCAAGTTCGTCCCCCCTATCCCAGCCGCTACGTCGGTGCTGGTCCCCCTATCGAATATTCTGTGGCCTTGGACACTCCACTCTGCCGCCCCGACCGTTCCCGACCGCCACTGAGCTCGAGCCACTCTGGTGTCTACCTTGCGATTTGAGACTTCGACTAGATTTCATTCCCTTCGTTTTACAGCCGGGACGTCGCATCACGTTGCATTTGAGCCGAGAGTCTCTCACCACGCAGCGTGGTGAAGCTGCTTCGAGCGGGGTTTCGAGCACGGGACAGGCGTGGGTGTGGGCGGGCTGCAGAATGGAGATGGGGATCGGCTCACGCACATTCTCGCGGGCGCGCCCGTGGTTGTGCTTGCGCGCGTGGGCGGTGGCCTTGGCGGCTTTGGCGATGGCATCGGCAGGCACGGCGGAGGCGAGCGTGGAAGGCTGCGGCGGCTTCGTGCAGGTTGGTTTGCTGCCTGGCTGCTTCTTCTTGGATTCAGTNGCAAGGGAGAATCGGAGGACTTTCACTGGCAGTGGAGGAAGAAGCGGTGTAAGAGAAGAGGAGTTGGGCGGAGTGATGAACATCGTTGATGTACGACTAGCCCGGGAACACTTGAACGCGGAGCATGGAACAGGCAGCGCATGTGGGGTCAGCGCCCGCAGCGCAACGGCGCCGATGCGACGTGCGGCGGCATTGCGGCGCGGAGAGTCAGCCACCTGGTTGTGTTTGGCTGTCTGGCGGTGTGCGTCAGCATGGTGGGCTGCTGCAGGCACAGCGAATCGCAATGCTGCTTTCGTCGCCTGCAAGCGGAAACGGAGGCTGAAAGCAGGAAAGAAAAAGAAGTTGAAATGGCTGGCAGAGTGAATTCCAATAGTGCAAGTGACACGAGGCACCCAAATTTTGTCTGAGAAAAAGAAAGACACGAGAGAGGAAAGGAAACCTCAAACTAGCACAGCACACCGACTCTTCCGTTTTGCAATGCCCTCAGAGCACATGTCAGAAAAGCAATGCCTGCAAACACAAGTGGTGAATATCCGAGTTTTTGTCGGATATCCTCCTTACTGGCAAAAAATCGGCCGTCCTTTTGGAGTTATGGGGTGGCTGCGCATTCACTCTTTTACTGAACCCCTTGGCCAATAGAACCTTTGCTTGCATCATCTGCTGGCATGAGTCTCCTTTTTCCCGGTCTTTTCCTGACAAGACTGCCTTTGGCTGCCAAGCAGTGATAGTCACACACAGTCACCCTCCCCATTTCCATCCATGGCAATGCTACCGCTCTGTCTGAGCATAGTGCACCACTGTCTTCTGCAAAACATGGTTGACCTTGTCGTTCTTGATGTTGTTGACTTTGCTGTCCTCTTCCGCTGCATTGCGTTTTACGGTGCGTTTGCATTGCCAGTGCCTAGCATCTGTGCTGCATTTTAGGCGCTCTTGTGCATGCTTGTGTCGAGTTTGGTTTCTGCCACGTTCTGTTGTGCTGCATTGCACTGTGTCGCATTGCATTGCATTGCATTGCGCTGCATTGCGCCTCGCTGCTCGACGGCGCATCGAATCTGTCGCATCACGCGGCACCGTGTTGGATCGCGCTACGTTTTTCGCTGCAATGGGTTGTGTCTCGTTTCGCTCCGTTCCATTGCCTTTGCACGTGATTTGATTCGCTGCAATGTTGTCGTTCTGCGCTGCATGTGCGTGCGCCGTTGCACCGTGTGCTGTGAGCTGGCAGGCTTCCAAACAGCTGGCAGGTCTGCGCAAGCCGTCGGACCCCAAGCTTGACTACTCCTCCATTGTGGTGCGTTTTGCCTGTGCTACTGACCGTGTGTGTGTGTGCTGTGATGCTGACTGTGTGCATGGGCGTGCGTGCGTTTGTGTGAGGCAGCAGTACATGCTTGCCCATGCTTCAATCCGTTTCAAGAAACAGTGGCATCCAGCGCATGCGGCTTGTTTCTTACACCCTTCTTGCTGCATGCATGCTTC
>SZWC01015612.1:0-26336 GCA_023375785.1 Penium margaritaceum | reverse complement strand
AGGCGCGTCGCGGCCGTTTGGTCCGCGTCCGTGTTTCCTGGCGCTCAGGGTGCAGGCATTGCTGAGTAGCCCCGGGTTTGTCCAAACCAGCATTATTTGGGCAAACTCAACCAATCGAGGTTACTCGAGTTCGCAGAACTTGCTCGGCCTCTACCTCGTACGATGTTGGATGGAGAACTCTACGTAGGCGGTCGATGTCCCACCACTCGATCTCCAAGTTTCAGGCGGACGTTGGACCGTGGACACCGGTCTAGCTGAAGAGGCCATGAAGTGGAGGTCGTGCCCTATGGTGGACATCGAGGAGGAGATTGATGCGATCCAAACGCTTCCTTACCTTGGAAAGTTGTCGAGGTGGCCGAACAGGCCGATGTTTCTGGTTCCTTGCGGTGCTGTCCAGTCCGAATGGCGCTGCTTTTGGACGTCGGAATGAGCACCATCTGAATGTTCGATTGCCGACTGCGAGGCTGCACTGGAAACAAGCATACGCGGGAATGGCGCTTCTGCGCGACGCCATAGCCGACATGGGAAACAGCGCTGCAAAGCCACGAGTCAGCATCACATCTGTCCAACGTGGCCTCAATGCCGACCCACGAGGGCCGAAGTGTCTCCCCTTGGAAAGAACGAGTACGACCGCGCGACGTCGCTGACGCAGGGAACGCACCGCCGAATAGGAACCGAAGGAAACCAAGGAAACAAAAACGGAAAAATAGTGCGCCCCGGTACTTGGCTCGAAGCGCTACGCCACATACCAACTAAATTTTTGTCTTTCACATCTCGGGCGTTGACTCACATTACTTTCATACGACATCCGGAAAATTCCTCAAAAACATTTGAGGAAATGATTTTCAGCATACCCCTCTTGTAACATTTGCGGCTTGTGGGTTTGATTAAGGTTCGGGCACCTACCAGGCTCTGCAGTAGCCGGGCCTGGGAGGTTCCCTTTCAACGAAGGGGGAGTTAAGTCTCTCAACCTTTTTCACATGTGCCAAAAACGTTACGGTGGAAGTCGAAGGCGACCGGATATCCGGCGAAAATACTGCTAGTCAAAGGTAGATGGGCCATTTTCCCGAGACCACTATGGCATCATGTAAAAGTGCCCAAAAAAAACTGATAAGGGCATTTTTCTCCCTTGGAAATGTTTCCAAACATCCCGTAAGAAACTAACCATTGTCAAGCTTTAAGGTCCATATTGATCAGAAACCGTCATTCATTGTAGAATGTGGCAATCATCTATTTGGAATCTGGAACGTCCGATCATTCTAGCAAAAATCAAGCAAAAAACAGAACCTTCTTTAAGGTATGACCAGGATAGAGCCAGCGGGAACAGGATGATTGGAAACGAAGTATTAAATAATGTAGCAAACGATACATAACATTCTAAACAAGGGCTTCTGATATAAAGAATAACTTCATATAGATGGACAGGTGATTAATAAAAAATGTATGCAACAATAATGAAAAAAATGATGATTTATCAAATAAATATTTAATCTCCTTCCTGTGAAATAAAATTACAACACAAAAAAATACGATGTGTGACTGAATCTTCCATCAAATTCTTTTACCTACTATCAAAAGGAACCTTAATAATTATGCAAATCAACAGTCATATCAATAACATAACATTTCCTTAGATGGAATATAGACAATTTCTCACAATATGTTGTTTTCATGAAATTAAGATCACGTCAAATTGTGGATTGCTTAAACAATTCATAGGCATAAAAAACAATTAACCTTTTTTGAATGATTATATATTGTGACAGATATTAAAACAAAACTCGTATGATTATTAGACACTGTTAGTTTTTGTGTTATTCCTAGAATTTACATCATTTTTATCTTCATGAAAGGTTTTCTTGATGATGCGATTTGTAGCTTGGGTTGTACAATTGAGGATTGCTTACCTCTCGTTTGGGTTGAGGTGGTTTTATGGAATATTTTGCAAGGAAATTCAATCTTGATTTTTCCCTCATTATTGTGGTACATAAAGCTTGCCTATCTTATGAGATAATCTTTGTTGTTTTAACAAAAAAATCTATTGAAAACCCAAACATGATCTTTCCTCTATAAATTTTACTAGTGAGAACCTCAACACGATGAAACATAATATTGCACCATTTTCACAAAACAAATACTTTGACACGCATTCTTTTATAAATTTCTTGCACCGTTGTAACAAATACGTCCTTTTCACTAAAAAAGAGATGATTTTCTTAAACGTCTACAACCCTCATCTTGTTTTCTACATCTATTATGTGGCACTATTGCAATCTAGCTCATCAATGGCAAATACCAATGGTCCTCACAGGTTGACATGGAGGCCACGTAAGACTCATGCAATACTTAATGTTAACTTCAAAGTTTCCCAAGGAAAATATGGGATAAAGTCATTTGCCACGTTAGAAACTCTTCACGCCCAACTCATGCTGACATCAAGTTGTCGAGTTGGAAACATTTGTCTTGTTATAGCCTTCATGGTTGTTTTCCAATCCAATAATCCACTTTGATGGTGAATTCATTGTTCACATGATGACAATGAAACCTAACAATGCTCAAACAAAACATGTTGAAAATCAACGTGGTTGAAAAGAAACGCGCCCTCTTAACTCACCTAAATCAACCTGAATCCTCTAGCTAAAATGTGCCATCCTCCATGACTAATTGACAAAATTGCTTTCCATCCATGAAATTTGGCCCACAGAACATCATTAAAACAATTTCTCACAATATCTTGCTTAGGACTTGGAAATTGCTGATTCTATTAAGGTTTAGGCTCCTTCAAAACCCAATGTTCATTGTTTCTAGGAATTAACCATTTGAGAAGTATAGTGATTAGTCTCCTAAACATGTTTTCAAGTACCAAAAACACCTTTAGTTGAAACGAAATTGTTATCTTGGAACAATACGGTGATTAAACAGTAGATGGTAGATTTCTTAAAGGAGGCTTTAGTGTTACGGAAAAGCGCCTTAAAGTAGTCAGTAGTGGTGTGTTTAGACAAAGTTCCGTGGGAGATACGTGTCGTCAAAACAACATAGTTGGCTTACATATGATGCATCATGCGATGACAAAAACCACTGTTGTTCATTCATGATCTCTCTTCTACACAAGCTAATATGCTTGTCCCCATTTTCAAATGCATGCAAGGAGTTTAGGCGCTGTGTTTCCATATTAGAAAACACATTATAAGGTAACCATATTTAGACACACGATAAGTAATAGTGAAAGATGCCTGAAACATTCGAGTAATGTCAAACATTCACATTTAAACACCTATAATCATTGGTAAATACTAGCACGCATGTCAAATTCACATCGCCACATTGGAACAAATTGAAGGGTTTATATTGATCTAAAGATATCACAATCACTCCTTATAAATGAACATAGCACATTGTGCCACATGTGAAATGCAAACAAAATTGCAACATGAATTGTTGATCGATTGATACTTGTTGGATTCCTTATCGGTTTTATGAATTGTTGAACTATGTCATTGACTTGGCGATATGTGATTGGTGTACTTTTTCGGGCCTAGAACTATGTGTGTAAAAGAGGTAAGCAATGGCAATGTTTTCAAGGCCTTTGGTTGTCCATGCCTACTATAGAGCAGAAAGCCTAATCAACTTTGAAAATTAGTGTTTGCCCAACCAACGTACTCACCTTTCTTGCACCTCAAGAATTTGGCATCTGATCAATAATTTGCATGAAAACATGGAACCACGAGGGAATCAACAAATGTAAACAAAGTTCCTCAATTGTGGATTAGGCTCATCATTCTCATGATAGTAAGATTTCCTATGAAAACAACTAATAAGGATACCATACTTAAAATCATACTACTAAAAGAAGGAAACTCTCAACGTAGAACACTAAAAATGTAATATTGTAGTATTGATTACCTTTGTTTCATATTTTCTTAGTTCTTTTCATCCAGGACACATAAAACCCTCATATCCTGGCATTGTGACAATTCATATCTGACACTATAAGTTCTTTAGCAACACCAATGTTATTTATGAAAATTCACAACGTTAAAGGTGTATTATGTTTCATTACAAACTAAAAACTATGAATCCTATGGTACGTCTTTGGTTTTTTAGGGAACATGGGAAAACATCATGTTAATTATGTTTAAAGATAGTGAAACCAACATTAAAACTATATTTGAATTTTGAAGCATTAGTGTTTAATGTATTTTCTTTATGTAAGAAAAACCTTCCAATTGTACCACGATGTGATTCAGTGGAAAAAGGGATACCACTTAGGCTACGTACGGACACCATACTTCAAATATGTTGTGTTTGGAGGTCCTACATGTCGGTGTTTGACAACTTTCACATAATTACATCTAGAGCCCATTCGGGGGGTTTTCCTTGTCGCGTCACTCTGAGGGAAATCATCATCATGTTGTTGTGAAGGGCGAACAATGCTTTAATTCTCCAAAGGCCCAAACCGGTTTCAACTTACCTTCCTTGTTTTTTGGTCGCAAACAAAGGGGTTGTACCCTTAACTGGCGTGTTTGCACAAGGTCTCTATCAGCAAAACTTGAAGTGTGTTACAATCAGAACTGAATCCTATGCTGGACATGCGAGCTTAAAAACGTAGTATGCAAGGCATGATGTTTTTGCTTTGAAACAGTCTTAGTTTTCCTCTCACACACGTCTCTCCCTTGCTGACCCTCTCCCCTAGTGTTACTACGATTGAGCAACGAGGAGGGGAGCACGAGGGTGATTGCTTGAGGCAGTTAATCTNAATCATCATCATGTTGTTGTGAAGGGCGAACAATGCTTTAATTCTCCAAAGGCCCAAACCGGTTTCAACTTACCTTCCTTGTTTTTTGGTCGCAAACAAAGGGGTTGTACCCTTAACTGGCGTGTTTGCACAAGGTCTCTATCAGCAAAACTTGAAGTGTGTTACAATCAGAACTGAATCCTATGCTGGACATGCGAGCTTAAAAACGTAGTATGCAAGGCATGATGTTTTTGCTTTGAAACAGTCTTAGTTTTCCTCTCACACACGTCTCTCCCTTGCTGACCCTCTCCCCTAGTGTTACTACGATTGAGCAATGAGGAGGGGAGCACAAGGGTGATTGCTTGAGGTAATTAATCTCGATTGCTCAAGCCTTCAAATCTCCTAGCCGTCAATCAAGTAATTAGCTTAGTCAACTGATCACAGGTGACTTGGAGATCACTTCAACAACCACAAGCCATCCAACACGCTTTTAAGAAGTTAGTTTGTGGCCTAAGCAAGGTTGATAAACAACCAACCTTTCCGGTGGCAAATGATGGTGTCGTCCAATCTTTGCATATGCAAAGGGAGAGTGAAAACAGCCGTCCCAATACATTGCTTCCCACTTATCATTAACCGTCTTTATTCATGATCAGAAAGGGGAAGTGCCTCATTCTTACTCATTAACATTGTGAAAAAACATATAATTTCAATCACGAGTAAACAATTTTATTTTTGAAATTTGTTTTTTCTAAATGAGTTTTTTTTCAAGCTTTTTAAGTGCCATTAACATGATTTTCTCACATTCATTTAATGGATACCCCCTTTTCCTACTACCAGCACCAAATGTATTCATAGAATTATCAAGGAGTGTATTGTTGACATCCTAAAATCTTTATACATATGTATTTTTCTATCTTGCTCCCTGCCCCCCAGAAAAATTGATTGTAATTGTTGAGTGCATTAAAGCTTGTATCCTAAGTTTGCTTTCAATTATATTAGTACACATGTGTACTCATTTGAACCACTTTCATATACACCTTCAAGTACTCACCCCCAATAAAATTCGTATTCTTAGGTAAGGGACAGCCTCTTAGTGGCCCATTGTTTAAAAATTAGAAATGTGTATCCGTAGTTTTAATAGATTGACTTTCAAAAGAGTACGTATTTTTTCCACCACATTGAAGTTAAATTCAATGTGGTGCGACAATCACTATATGTCAACGGTTTAAAAATGAAAAACATTGTAAGTACTTGGTCATACGATACAATTTCTTACACACCTTGTGAGATGAGAAATAGAACCCTCACCAGAAGTCCCTCTCACATACCCTCTCTTGCCAAGACCTAGTGAGTGTATTTGGGGATAATATTGGACAATGTAACTTGAATACAATAAAAAGGATACGCAAGTGTATTTGTACACTTATGCACTAAGTCAACCCCCCTCTAGATAGACCATTCAATTCACTCCCCTCATGCACTTTGACTTCATCAAGGGGGGGTTTTCACATTACCCTAAAACTTGACAAGTGTATTTTGTGTGTACATCAATAACCAAAGAGGATAGACAGCAAAAATAATTCTCAAGTGTACTTTATTAAATAAAAGAAGCAAGAACTTGTACTTGCTGTGATTTGCTTTGGGAAATCTGAAAACAACACCCCAACTAAATGTCTCCCCAAATAGGGAAAGTTTATTTGGAGAATGAATCAGAAAGTGTATCTTGCAAACATAAGAAACGATACACAAGTGTATTTCAAAACTTGTGCACTATGTAGACCGGCCTCAAGATAAAAACCCGATACACAGCCTTCATACACTTTCACTTTGCATGATAGGGGGACGACAACCCCGCCTTAAAAGTAGAAATTGTATCCAATGAGAGTATCAATGAATGAAGTCAAGCGTAAGAAATCACATATGTATTTCTTCCATTAGAGACAAACATTCTATTTGAGTTGTCGATCTTTATTATCCAATCAACCAAATGTGCTAGTGCATTTGGAAACCATAAGGAAGGTTTGGTTATTCATCGTTTGAAAGGGCACAAAGTATTCATACAATTGGGTACAAGGTTGGATCTCCTCCATATGCAATACATGCTACAGAACCCACATTCTGTCCATTAGGTGAAGGTGGGGATCATGTTTTACTGTTCATACTTAATGCTCAAACTTTAGGTCACCCATTAACACACATAAAACCCGTATTAGGTGTTGCCTAAATCACGTAAATGTTTTGTTGTGCTTGTTTTTTGAAGACAGCATAAAACTGCACAAAGCACAAAAGTGGGTTCAATAAATAAAAAAACATATGCGTGCATTACCTTAAAGAAACGTTTGGGGTATCCTCTTCTATAGACATTTGAGTAGACTTCTTGTATTCATGAAACTTGANCGCCTTAAAAGTAGAAATTGTATCCAATGAGAGTATCAATGAATGAAGTCAAGCGTAAGAAATCACATATGTATTTCTTCCATTAGAGACAAACATTCTATTTGAGTTGTCGATCTTTATTATCCAATCAACCAAATGTGCTAGTGCATTTGGAAACCATAAGGAAGGTTTGGTTATTCATCGTTTGAAAGGGCACAAAGTATTCATACAATTGGGTACAAGGTTGGATCTCCTCCATATGCAATACATGATACAGAACCCACATTCTGTCCATTAGGTGAAGGTGGGGATCATGTTTTACTGTTCATACTTAATGCTCAAACTTTAGGTCACCCATTAACACACATAAAACCCGTATTAGGTGTTGCCTAAATCACGTAAATGTTTTGTTGTGCTTGTTTTTTGAAGACTTAGCATAAAAATGCACAAAGCACAAAAGTGGGTTCAATAAATTAAAAACATATGCGTGCATTATCTTAAAGAAACGTTTGGGGTATCCTCTTCTATAGACATTTGAGTAGACTTCTTGTATTCATGAAACTTGAATGTGTTTTGTGCACAACTAAAGCAAGAAACTATAGGAACATTATCAATTGTTAGTTTTCTCTATGAATAATCCTCACCATATGTTCCCATCTTATAGTCTCATGATAAAGTGCTTGTTTTTGGGGTCACATGGCATAAATGTGTACGCTAACATGCTCTTATAGAGTCCTAGGAATTGGATGCAGTTGGAGGAGTCTAGGAAGTGTTCTCTTTCTAGCCTTTTTATGAAAACAAGATGTAGGTCATGCATTACCCATGGTCATTGTCACTTCAACCTTGCCACTAATAAGTGTTCGAGTTTGCCTGCAAGTCTCTAAAGATCGTACATGGCCTGACATGGACATTTTGTGGAGTTCGGAGACAATGATTGATCCATCAAAGGACTTGTTCCTCATGCCAAAACATTCATTCAATCCCCACCAACTTTTACTTCTTATGGTTTGTAGAGTATTGCAACCATGAATCTACATAATTTAGTATGTAAATTGTATTCAGAAAACAAATGTTCCAGATAATCTGTGTTCGTGGTTATCAAGGAAGATGAAGGGGTCAGGTCTTGGCATTGAAAGTATAACGATGGCCATAAAACACTCACCATCATCCGTAGTTGCTTTACTTTTTACAGGTTTGCCCCTTAGTACATTGGCTAAGTTGATGCATCCTAATTGACATTCACATAACAACAAACATCAGATAGATAACTATTTCCAAATAACCTATAGTCTTGGTAAATTAGTATTGAATGCCTCTTTTTTGTAAACTACAATGGATTAGGCGTGGTCTGCCACTTATGGAGGTTTGACTCCAGGATCCGTTGAAGTGCACATAAGCTATGATTTTTCTCTTGTGCGTTGTGACCTTTGATTAAATCATTTGGATGAGAGATTAACTTGGCCATTCTATTGATATGACCAAGTGAGAAGTCGTAAGTTTGATATAGGCGCCATGCTTATCTTGATTATGTTGGAAGATTCCAAGAAATAGTTTATGTACATTCTTGGAAGGTACATGACTAGTTTGTCCCCTTTACTCTCGGATGCTTATGTTTCAAGGCCACATCACAAGTCTCATGGTCAAGTGGTTGAGTCACGCCCTTCCAAAGGAATGTTCTTGTGATTACTGGAAAGGTAGCTATAAAAGGAATTATCTTACATTCTCATCGATAAACCCTTGCTTCATGCTCTTTTTAGTGTCAAAGACTTAAGCTCTTCTTGATATGTAATGCTAAGGCATTAGTCATCTTGAAGGTGAAGTGTATGCCCGATTGAATTTGGGGTGTATGACACATGTCAACAAAGGAAGAAGGTGTAAAACCTTTTTGAGATTTTTGATTTTGTGACTTCTCTGCTAGAGAGGTTAGGCTCACTAGCTAGTTAAGGGTTATGTGTCCAGTCCTTTAATGAGAGATGTTTTACGCACGCACCCTCTAAGTCACAAGCAATGAAAGCGCCTTCGCTCTCACCTAACTTTTATGTTTGCACGTCATTATCAGTAGGAGGTAAATACAACACATCTGCACATTTCTACCTTGGCAGTTGAAATCGACTTTCATAATCCTACATCAAATCACATTCTCACCAACTGTCTCTAGCCGCCTCAAATTTAGGTACATTTCTTTTAATTGTAGGTGCAACAATAGCAGTAGTCATACGATTAAGGTTCGTATGGACAAGGGGACCACATAATCATTCTCCCATTTTGATTTTTTATGGAGAGGGGTTTGCGATCTAGGGTTGGCAGTTTGAGATCATCATCGACGCCAAGGATCTGCTTTGAAATTTTGAGGGAACTATCCTTTGACCAAAAGGCGAGGGTGCTTACCTTATGGGATGGGTCAAGCTAATGGAGAAGGCTATGGTCATTCTTGTTTTTTCCATAAAACCCTGAGGCCTTTCAAACATCAGTGGTCTTAAAGTGGTAGCCATGGCAATAGCCACATTTGACAAGGTGATTCATTCTTCCTCACATTTCAACTGTCTCTCCATTCTACAAAATCTCATCAGCATGAGGTTTGGTGAAGGGAAGGATGTCTCCGCCTCTATGCAAATGTTTTAGACGCTCTTGAAACAAGCCATCAGAATTGGATGCGTCCTCAAGTCTTCTGTATAGGACATGATATTGTTATGATGCCATCAAAAGCTAGGGTCCCGTGATTGAAGTGATCAATGGGTGGATTGAGAATCAAGTTTCTCACACTTGCGTTTCTGAGAATGTTCAAAATTGATCCATGTGCATAGCATTAGTGAAGTAAACATTGTTTCCTTTACGTTATGTAGTAGTAAGACCTTCCTTGATACATCTTTCTACAGGTGCAAGGGAAGTAATGGCACTAGAATTGTGGAAGGGGTACAAAGCGTGAAGAAAAATGCCATGATTGTGGCAAGGCTTGAAACTTGGCTCATCAGTGTGGTACACCACACAAAGAGGGTGGAACCGAGGATGAATGGAAAAGGGGAAGTGCTGGGAACAATCCCACAGTAACATTACTCTACAGATAAGGGAAAATGGAGTGAGATGAAACAATTCAAAGTGAGCTCAGCTTTATTTAGGAGAATGGGACTTGCTTTTTGGTGGACAGAGATCGTTGGTCTCACTTCATGGGGACAAGCAGGTGCTGAAACCAAAAAGGAAATAGGATGGCAAGATAGATAGGTACAATGGAGGAATGGTAGCATTGAGGTTCTTTCATCTCTATGTTGCATAAATGATAAGACCTTTGCTCCGGTTGCCATGTTCACATCCATCCAGTCAAATTTTGCCATTCCTTCTCCTAGAAGCCTATAGGTCCACCAAACGGATGTCAAGGTAGCCTTTCTTTAACAAGACCTTGACGAGGAATTTTTGATGGATGTTTTCGCATTGGTTGATACTCACAAGGGAAAGGAGTGTAGATTGGTGAAGGCGTTCTATGGGTTATCAAAAGAGCCAGGACTTTGCAACTAAGAGATGGATGTGTTCATGGCCAAGGAGTCCTTGAAGCATGGTGACATCAACCCTGGCAAGTATGTTTGTTAGACAAAACAATGGAACCATGTTGGCTGACTTAAACATCTATGACCTCATTCCATTTTCTCCTTTAATGCGGCTACAAGACAATTTCCATAGGTAGTAGATTCGAGATAAAAGACATGGTTTTTCTTGATTTACACCTTCGAGTCGCCATCAAGCATAACCAAGCAATAGGTTGGTCTAGCCTTAACAAGAAAAACTACATTGATTCCATCCTCATATGATGCGTCATGATGGATTGCAAGCTTGTGAGCACACCCATGAGCTCATAATGCAAGCTCTCCTCCTCCATGTCCCCATCCAACAAAGTGGAGAGAATCAACATGCTAGGAATCCCATATCTGTCTACAGTAGGCACTTTAATGTATGTCATTGTTTCCGTTCCACAAGATGTACCACATGTTCTTGGACACGTGAGCATGCTTGTGGTCAATCATGCTCCACTTCACTTGCAGGTTGTGAAGTGCATCATGCGGTTCTTTGAAGAGACTGAAAACGTGGGGATCTAGTTGAGAGGCAATAATGATACATGTCACTATGTCTTATGTACTACACCGATCTTGCTTGGGAAAGGAATATTAAAACAGAAAATATACCTTTATTTTTGTGTGTATTCTTAATGGAAGAATGTTTTGTTCGGCAAGTTGAAAGAAACAATGTGTCCTTCTAACATCTAAATCCATGAAGATCACCTTGGATCTGGTGTGTAAAGAGATGTGGAGGCTAGAAAGCTTGCTATCTGAGATGAAAGCATCACAGGCAACGGCAAAAGTCATCAATATTGAGAAAATGATTGCGCTCAACATGTCCAAGTAATCCTGTCCTGTCAACGCACATAAAGCACTTTAAGATCTCCCACCAATATGCTTGAGACTTTGCCTACAAGGAAATACTAAACCTTGAGTATGTTTGTACCAAGTTGAATGGATCTAACATACTTACAAGCCACTAGGTAAGAATGATGGTGGTTACTGACACAAAGTGAAACAAATAGATTTTTGAATGTTTTCACCCCCTTTTCAGTATTGGAGGATGGATCAAACGGCCCCTTTGGAGATATGACCCTCAATCAATTGTGGTGTGACTCAACTACACTTTGTCCCTTGTGAGATATGAATTATGAGTACATCGTGTGGGTGAGATTTTGACTTGGTAACTTTAATTTTTTGGCTCAGTGAGAGGTCATGAGTTTGGTTTTGGCCCCATGCACATCTTGGTTGAGATGTAAGCTTCTTATGAAGAAAGTCTGAGCTTCTTGGAAGCTTCCTGGTTGGCTTTTTACCTCTACATTAGGATGCTTATGTCTCAAGCCCACAATACAAGTGTATTCATTATGTGGCTGGGTCAGCCAACCTCTGAGGAATTTGCTTGTGTGGTATAGGACTTGAAAGACAACTGTGAAAGGATTTGTCTTGCATGCTAATCAAACAACACTTGCTTGATGCTCTCTTGCATATTCACAACTTGCGCTTTTCTTGAGATGTAATGCAAGGGCGTTCGTGATGACAGCCATGTTGCCTTTCGCACCCTTGCAGTAGTAATGCCACATCTTGAAAGCCTGTACAACTCAATGAACACTTAAGGACCTCTTTTACACATTGACATTGTTAGAATGAGATTGCATCTCTTATACAGAACAAGATGATCACTTTACATGAGAAATAAACCAATCCTTTAAACTAATCTATCATGCCAAAGCTTCCTTAATTGTATTGGATCCTCAAGAGCTAAAAAAACGTTGTGGATAGAACTTCTTTCAATGTAAGAAACGTTTTTCTGTCTTCATATGTCTGTTCCAAATGCACGCCTTTTGGCATGTGCTTGATGATAAGAGGACCTATAGTCGAATACATATGTATGATGTGTGACAAATAGTTTTCACGATCAAGGAAACACCTTAAATTCATACCTTTTCCTTGGTACGGCCAACCAACCACCCCTTGAACCTTTTGTGGGTCAACATGGAAATCATCTTCACTGACAGCTCATCTTGGCGCACATCTTTTGTAAACTTTCATTCGTTCTCATTTATGAAACAACGTTCCAAAGAATCATGAGGAATTCATGCACATGTTCTATGCATGCTTCAATTAAGTTTGCAAGAAGCTAAATGCCATGTTGGGAAACGCAAATTACATGATCGAGTTTGTAGGTGAATACTCGCTTCATTTTTCCTTCAAAGAATACCAAAGATTTTGTTAAATGAAGCAAACATGCATTCAAAATTGTGTTATGGATACATCATCCTTGAAAATCAGATTTGATATTGACATTAAGACAAATCGAAATGAAAAAAAACGTTTACCCCTTGTACTTGGTGAAATCGGTCATGCAGCTGTAGTAAAAGGAATACCTTTTTCATTGTTAGCTTACTTAAAATTTTCTAGTCCACGCTCATGCATAATCCACCATCCCTTTTAATAATACTAAGTACGATGCATCCCTGTGAAAGGAATTATCTGACTTGGCATTTCACCTCTTGCCTCCTTTCTCGTCCAAGATAATACATGGAACTGACAACATAATTTCTTCCATTTGTAGTGATATCATGTGATCCATTTGTCATTTTGATTGAAGCTCAACTAGTGGGTTATGGAATCCATGCAAAACTTTCCCAAATAGAGATATAATCTCTTTTGGCAATTTTTCTTCACGTAAACCCCCAATTTATGTAGCGTAGCTACTAAGTATTAATGACCTTCTCAAACACGTCCCTTAAAATGGACCATGGACAAGCTGGCACGGATTTGAAGTTGTGCACGTGAATTTTTTGTCCTCAAAACCAATGTAAATTGACACTTTCATTTCCAAAGGATGAATTTCTTTCATGCAAAGCATATCAAAGCCTTGTTTTTATGGAGCCAAATATCAGCTAGCCCTAAGTCAAATGCCTTAAGAAGGGTGATGTCCCACGAAATGACACCATTTGTCTACTCTTCAATGCACATTTTTACTTTACTAGTACTTATCACAGATATTGTATTGTCATGATTAACAAAATCTACCTCCATTTGATGGCTTCATCTTTAAGCCCTCTAATTTGGGAAGGCCAAAGCTTAAAAAGGATTCACCTCGTCAAGCATCATCTAGTACAATCACAAGAGCACTAGCTAACCATCATTTAAAAAACACTGTCATGTTGATTTCACTCTCTAAGTGAACAAGCTCGAAGAAAGCAAACCGAGTTTGTGGAAAACATGGATTTGGTATGGTGCACACCGCAACTCCCATTGATTACCCATTTTAGTTAACATATAATGACCGTGAATGAGCTTAAGACTTTATGGGTGTCGCCTTAAACATTCACATGACACATTTTCTAGAAAGTAGTGGATTTTCCCAATCATATTCATTTCAACCATTCATAGTTTCAAGAGATGCAAGATTTAGTTGGAAATGATTCTCTACAAATGTAGAAGTACATTGAAAAAGAGGAGAGAAAACAATAGAGAAATGTGAACGAGTAAGTAATTCAATTCCTCTTTCACTCAAGTTTGAACACATGAACCCCCACTTTTCATACAATGTTCGTGTTCAATAGTCACAGCTTACGTTTGTTTGGGATAAGGAAAACTTGTACTATAGCCTTGTGCATTCCCTAGAGCCTGGCCATTTACCATGACCATGACAATGCCCACAACACTGTCCACGACCTTGTTCTACACGTTACCCATGAGTTGCTCTTTCCCAGACCCACACCATGGCCTCTTTACCTCGACCAAAGATTTCAGGCCATTAAGCCACAAAGTAACTGGGCTACATATAATAATGGTAGGGTCCGTCAGTAAGGGTATGTTACAATGCTTTATCACGTAGTCAAGCTTGTAATGGTTTTCCTCGTTGTTTCGGTTTTGTGGCCTATGTGGGCTTGTTCCTCTAATATATGGGATTTGTAGGTTTCTTTCCCTTCAACCCACCCTTGTGCCTAGACATGCCTCTGGCCTCTACAACGTCTATGCACGCCACCGCCTTAATGTGCACGTACTCCTGTTCATGCATCTAAGCACTGTTTTAGGTTTTCCAATAACCTTCTCTCATGTACTTGTTGAACTTCCTCAGTTTTGATGAAGCATGCATAGTTCTTTTCTTAGTGATGTTCTACTTAAGATCCTTATTGACAAAACCATTACAAAAGTAGTTAAATAGCAAGCACACCAATAGGAAGTAATAACAATAGCAAGCACGACAAAAACAAGAAAACAATACTAAAAGTATAGTAAATAATTGAAGGTGTTCATTCGATCGTCTCTTGTGAAACTTTTCAATTACTCCACAAGTGTGGTGAACTTGCTTTAGTAGGGTTTCGAATAAGCTACCAACTTTCTTTAAGGTTTTGAAAATGTTGAAGGTGTCTTGTGGCCCCTCACTCTACGTGCAATTATTGCACATTCTGGCATAAAATGCCTTCCATGGCATGAGTTACAATTGCGATGTGGTTGTTATGCACCCCACTACTTGACCACGTACGATAAGAGCGTTTCTTGATGTTGAGTGCTTGCATGCAAATCTTCCTTGCTCACCATTTTCAATTGTTTAACTTATCTTTTGAGAGAAGGAGGGGAGGACAAGGGCAAGGGATTGAGGCCATCTACCTCAAGCCTGGAGGGTATGCAACCTCTTGGCTTCCAACACAGTGAAACCTTTACTAAAACTTAGAAGGTTTTCATCCAGAGGCATGCGGTCGAAAGATAGCTAGCAAACAATAAGAGAATTTCTAACCACCGATCAGTCCTCTTCATAGTGAGGGTTTTTGTCCAACCAACCATCACTTTTTAAGTGTGGAGTGAGGCTAAAATTTGCCTTCGCATAATAATCACTGCACTAAAAAACGTGATACCATGATAGCAAAACATTGTTTTCCACTATGCAATAGGTAGGAGTGGTACTAGCCTTTGTTGTTACCATGAATACGTCTAAAGGAAAGCCATACATTCAAAGCAACTTGTATCAATAGATTTATAGAAACAAATTGATACGACGCCACTTTTGCATGTGAACCCCAATATTGCATGTGCTTTTCCAGGCTCTTTCGGGCATTCAAAACTATGAACGTAGCTCTAACATAATGTTTTGCAAGTGAGATGTGAGAATTTTTACAAGGAAGAAAGAAGAATACATTCTTCAAATGGAATCATCTGTCGAAGAATGATGACATGGTTTAGTTCATGTAATAAACAATTTATTCGTTACCCTCATTTCATCATGCATAAGAAAGGGGCCACATCTGTGGTCCCAACTCGATGATAACGTTTTTCTTTTGGAAGAAAAACTGCATTTTGTTTTTGAGTCGCAGTATCCATGTCTAATGAAGGCAACTTCGAGGCCGCGAACATGTTGTGTGAGTCGGATTTTGTCTTTTGGGGACTGCACAGAACATGTTACGCTAAAGACCTTTTTAAGTGAGTGTTTTCTCATGAATAACCATACTTTGGAGCGTATATTAGCTTCTTTGTCGATTAGGGCACTGTTGTTGAAAACCTCGAGTTCCTATTTAAGGAGACAATTCTAGTACAATTCCCCATGGACACATCATGAAGTATGGTTATACATGTTGTAAAAGAAGGCTTAAATTTAATGTTTTTACACATTTCAATGAAAAGCCAACTTTGCGATCTCACACAAAGTTGGCATGTAGACAAACATTCTAACAAAAGTTGTTTTGATCAGGGAGAATGGAAAGGATCACAACAATCATTGACAAAAAATGTTTAAATCACTGTTAAAGCATGTGCTTGAAGACGGTTAGGTATTTTTGCTCAAGTTTAGATTCATTTCACCACAAACTCATTAAGACATTGAAGAAGAGCAATTGGCTTTGATGATGCGGTACATAATGGCCTTACTCGCAAGATTCCTTGGTTAACATTTAAGAAGGCACTCGGTTTGGAGCTGAAAATGAAGGAAATTCTGTTTCAGATTTTGCCATTCTAAAAAAATTATGCAAAAGTGTTTCTTTTCTAGTAACTTTACATTTTGACTTCTGCCTATTGGTGTCCTTAATTTTTGCATGGATGGGCAATCATGCAGATGGAAGTCCACGTTTTGCGATAAAAGTGGGCTTGAGGATGTTGATTTTGGTAATTTTAATTTCATCTTTGGAATCGTTTCCTTAAAATTCCCCAATTTGTTTAAGAACCTACATCGTTTTCCTTGAATTTTGAAACGATGTTGATCCACCTCACTTTCTGGAAGACGTTCTCCATGTAATCTCCCACAAGGATTTTCATAATCATATTGACGGTTGTTCATTTCATCTTTATCAACTCCTTTATCTGTTGTTGTAAATTTCCTAAGGCAAGCCCAACTAAGTAAACCGTATTTTGAACACTGATGGGACATGTGGTAGACCCTCAGTGTTTGTAATTTGTGTTCGTACTCGAGCAAAAACAGGTCCTTGATCAGTGCTCGTATAGTTTTTTATGAGAGTTGTTCTTCTTTTGACTTCTTTTAGAAAATGCAAAACTTGTTGTATAGTTCAATTGTTGAACGTCCTAAAAAAGTGGAATTCCTATATGTGAATTTCAATGAAGAAAAAACATTTCAAGCAAAGGACATGAAAAGTACAAAACATTCTTCAATAGATGTTTCATTTGTCAAAAGTGCATAAAACCTTCATAAAAATCATGCAATGAACATATGCAATTGCTCATTCAAAAGGTTAGAATCGGGTGACACTCATAATCAGAAGTGAATCAGTTTAGAACAGATCATACAAGCACACGCATGAGGTAAGTGAAAATCACATTTTTTACTCTAGGGCTTATGTTTATGTGTTTCTTAACCACGTTACACATGATAGCACATTTTTAGTGTTTTGGGCATGTCGGGTATGTGAGTGAGGAAAGCGAGGTACTTTGTGATGTTTCCAAAATACCTTAACCGACCATGAATAGTGTGCCATTGTAGCGAGAGGGCCGGTTCGGCCCTCCCTCCTCACTGAAGCAAGAGGTGGTTGCGCAACAACCCTCGCGTAAGTGAGGGCTGGCCAGCATTTTGCTGATCGCCGTCTTGCACGATGCCGGCCGGATGGACGTCAAGCGGCCGGTCAAGCGACCGGCCGACCACGACCTGATTGGCAGCTGAGGGGCCATGAGGGCCGTGACGGCGTGGCCTTTTACCCTCATGCCCTTGCCCTCCCTTGCCCTCCTTACAAACAAGCAAGCGTGGATGAGGGATAGTGGGAGCGAGTGTAAGGGAAAGGATGAGAGAAGCGCATGAGAGAAATCAGTGCGAAATCCCCGATCGTGCCTCGCATGTGACAATTTCACACCAACGCTTCAAAAACGAAAGTCAAGTTTTTTCTAGGATGAATCATGGGTTTTGAAACCAGAAAACTAATGCGAATGCACGAGTTTGAGGTGAAAACCCTTGGTTTGGGTCCCCAAATAAGGGGTGATGTTATAAACGGAAATGGGCCTCTGGAGATTCGAAATACTCGAGTCTCCCTGCTGTGGGTCGCATATGGCGATTCCCTCTCAGTCCTACATAGGGGACTAATACCCTAACGCAAACCGAGAATGTCATTGTACTAACTTCGACGACAACTTCAGAGTAGGAGCTGAGGACTTTACTCCTTAAAGTGGTTCTCAGAGCCAGACGAACTCCACGACCAAGAGTTTGATGGAAACGGCGGCTACCACATGTGTAAAATGCCGTTGGCAGCTGGAAGTAGTAGCATAATTGTCATCTATGCTTCACCGTTGGAAGTGCAGTAAAGTGTGTTGGGAAGCTCAAGAAGAGCTGTATTTTTTTGGGCTTCTTCTCCACAGTTCTTCTCCATCCTAGTGGGCAAGGGAATGTTTTTTCGAACATGATATGGAGTATACACCACCAAAACCACCTACGTTTTCCCTCTTCTCACGGCTGCTTGTACTTCTCTTCAACATAAAATTGGAATAGTGCCTTTCTCCAATACCGCAGACTCTCACAGCGAGTGAGGAAAATAAAAAAGGAGAAAAGCGCTACGTGCAGAATTTTTTAAGGTCGCCACATTGTTGTGAAGCACAAGAAGACGCCAAAAGAGGCCAAGGAAGATGAGAAGACAAGAAGATGAGAAGAAAAGCTGTACTTTACTTTTTGACCTTGTTCTTGCCTGTTTATTTAGGTTTTCTTATCTTTACTAGTGCCCTGAATCACGGCTTATTGTTTTGCCTACAAATCCAGGACCCTATGCTTATGTGGCAGCGTAGACAAACATGAATATATAGAAACACTTCCTCACCAATTGTGAGGGGTGGATTTTAGGAGGTGATTCCCTCTTAAAGTTGTAAGTGATCCTCACAACATTCTTCATGTGCTAGTTGCACATGCAACAGGATGGCAAGTGCCAGACATTCCAAGAACAAGAATGGCAAGGTGCTGACAGCCTCACCACGAGCTCTCGGTGGACACAAAACTTTTGGAGCCATCGTCGCGAGCACAATTGAAAACACAAAGGCAAGCGTATTGCCAAAGAAAACCATTTTGCAAAAGGCAACCGTATAGCCGAAGGCAATGGACGCCAACCACTGCGCTAACAAGAAGCGTGTGGAGGTCGCAAAAGTGCACGCAAAGAACATCCAAGTGCACGTGGACGACCTCCACACGATGGACAACAAGATGGTAGAGGATTTTCCAAAGGGGGACCGTTACAATGAGCACGATTCAGATGATGGCAAAGGCGAAGAGGATTGCGTTCATTGCCATTGTCGTGCGGTAAACTCGAGACGATTCCTGAAGAAGGGTAAGGCGCTTGACGCATCGCCTTAGGCTGACAACGGCAACAATAATGCCAAGAGTCGCAAGGGCACCAAAAGCAACCATGCACGAAGTTCTCGCAAGAACAAGCTGGACGATGACTCTGCAAAGGCAATTCGGGATGACCACCGCAAGGTTACGGAGTTTGTTGTTGAAGCGACGGGCCGCCTCAAGATCACCACCGACGGTGTAGGGGCGCACCCCCCTTGCTACAATGTGGTCGCAATGGGGCGGGGCAACGCCCAATCAAACATTGTTGTTGAGAACAGTGTCCTCCAAAAGGTGAAACTCTTTGAAGGCGTGTACGGGATCTGTACTCACCTATAGTGGGTAAATGTGCACGGGTAACGCGCGGCCCTTAAGGCTATCGACGATGCTCTGACGACCTCTGAGTTTAAGTTTGAGTTTGCCAACTTGCTGGCTCACGTTGGGCAGAGTATCACGGACCTTGATTGTGATCTCCCGCTACAGCGCCTGGCCGTCCATGAGGTAAGCTGCCAATGCAACAACCTCGAGAAGCTATTATAGAGCGAGACCCATGTGCGATTGCAGTAGCAAACGCAGCATAATACAGCTACAGATACCACTATTGGTGGCAGCAAAGACTTGCCTACCACGACGACTTTGGAGCCGGTCATGCACACGTCCTTCCTTCACAGCATGGAGATCTTCTAGAAGGGCGTGAAGCTGACTGACTGGTTGAAGCACATGGAGTATATCCTGCACGTCCACAAGGCTCCACTAAGTCATTGTGCTGACGTTGCCACAACTAAGCTTGAAGACAAGTTCGTCAAGTATGTGGCCAGGGAATGGAGTACGTAGAGGCCTCACCTCGAGTGGCAGCCCATGCCGTTGGAAGTCTTTTGCGAAATCATGCGCAAGAAGTATACCGAGTGTTAGGAGGCATAGCGTGTTTTCCACAAGATCAAAGACTTCTTGCAGCTCGATAACTAGCTAGATGCCTACTTAAGCGAGTTAATAGCGCTCGTGGAGGAACACGAAAGCTTCACCAAGAGCGACGGTACCCAACATTTCAAGTACCTAGAGTGATTTCTGCTTGAGTACTTGAGCGATGGTATTTCCAATGAGAAGCTCAAAGACAAAACCTCAACGACCTCAATAGGTCAACGTTCAGACCCATGTATTGCCTTAGTCGAACAGAAAGGTGACAGGCCGAACGCCAAATCAAAGAGTACCTTGCAAAAGGAGAAATTTACCAAACGTTCGCCCAGCAACTTGGTCAGTTTGTCTTCGTTAACATGGATGATATCCTGATTTTTTCCAAATAAATGGAAGAGCACATTAAATATCTGTGCACATTTCTTGCTATCCTTTAGGAAGTTCTAGGCATAGGTCAGCAAGAGCAGTTTTGCACAAGATGAGCTCAAATATCTTGGACACATTGTCGGCAAGGACGACATCCGTGTCAACCTACAAAAGGTCCAAGCGTAGGAAACATTGAGCAAATTTGGTCTTTCCTTGACCTTGGAAACTAGTTTCCAAAGTTTATGCAAGGATGTTTGACCCTGGTAGCATCGCTAAATTGGCTCACGTGAAAAGAGTGCACGAGGAACGGACATCTAATTGTAAGATCGCCTTTCTCAAAGTCAAAGAACTTCTATCCACAACAATTGTCATAGCTCTTCCGGATCCATTGCAACTATGGGAGGTATGATGTGATGCGTTGGTAGTAAAACTTGAAGTTGACATTGTGTTGAATGGTCATTGAGTTGCGTAAGACGGCCGAAGCTAATCCATGCGAAAATGCGATACACAACTGGGGATCAAGAGCTCCTTTTGGAAGTGCACGCTTTCAAGATGTGAGGTTGCTACCTCAAGGGTGCTGAAGAGGGTTTGACGGTCGTGGCTGACCATTATCCATTCTTGTTTTTTAAACACAAGCAAACCTATGAAGACAACAGACATGTTAGAGTGAATAGCTCAGCCGACACTCGTTCAAATGAGAACAACCGCCAGGACGCATCAATGTGGACAATCCACTAAGCCGAAAGCGTGTAGAAATCAAAGCAACCACTAAGGTTGGTGGGTTTTTTATGGCCATTGGAAGAACAACACTACAATCACCAGATCGCTTTGCACCTTTGTCGCAACCACCACAAGAGAGTGATCATTACATCGCTTTTGTGAACAGGAACTGAATGGGATACTATGTGGATTCTTGGTTTCAAGACTCTCACAATCTAAACAAGTAAAGCTTGGTGGAGGTCGCAATAATCTTTTGGTATGGAGAACAAACTCAGGAGACCTTCAAGTAAAGGTTATCTTCTTGTTCCATGACTCGCCGGTCGAAGGTCATATGGGACCTCAAAAGGCACTCTCGGACCACTATTGAAGGCCAAAATGGAGTGTTGATTTTCTTAACTATTACAAGAAATGAGACCCATGTCTTCAAAATATGGTTAGTAGCAATAAGCTTGCTTGAATCCTCAAACCCCTTCCCATTCAAAGGACTCCATGGAAGTGTTTCAACATGAATATAATTAGTGGTCTTCAAGACGGCCCGTGGCCATGATGGAATCCTAGTGGTTGTGGATCTTTTGACAAAGATGACACACTTCATTCCTACAACTACTCACGTGAACGCAGAGGAGACCACTTTTCTCTTCTTTGAGGGTGTTGTAAAGTACAACAGCTTGCTGCTACGTATTATCTCCATTCGAGATCAAACATTTGCTAGTAAGTGGTCACAAACGATGCACGAGTACTTCGGTATGGACTCGCAAATGTCAACAGCATTTCACACTAAAAGTGACAGACAAACAAAGCGCATGAACTGTACTCTAGAGCAAATGCTTCGCATGTACGTGATACCCGCCATGCATGACTGGGAAGAATTCATGGAACCGGCAGAGTTTGCGGTGAATAACTCGGTGAACGAGTCTACACACTTCACAGTGTTTGTGTTCAACAGTCGTTGGCATCCAGCGATGCCGTTTGCATTGGTGAAGAGTGGAAGTACAAGAGGAAACATTCCTTCTACTCAAGCCTTTGCCGAGCACATAGACTCCTTAATACGGGAGACAAATGGTCACCTTCAAGCTGTGCAGGAACAACAAAAGGCATATGCCGACAAAAGTAATCGTGAGGTCTCGTTTGATATCAGTGACAAAGTGTTTCTTAACACTAGGTATCTTTGGGTGAAGTTGCTAGGGGCACAGATACTTCTACTGAAGTGGATTGGGCTGTTTCCTATTGTTACACGCATCGGACCAATGGCATATCGATTGCCATTTCTTTTGCCGAGTATGAAAATACATGACGTGTTTCATGTGAGCCTGTTGGCTCCATACACGGCAGAGGGAACCGTTCAGCAACCACCGGCAGTTCTTGCTGCCGATTGCCAATACAAGGTTTTATGGCTACTTTAGCACCAACAGCGCAGTCTTCGGTCACAGGTTGTTACGGAATACCTTGTTCATTGGGTTGTGTGTGAAATTGAACATAACTCATGGAAGCCTGAGTCATCATCGCCCCCAGGGGTGGTCCACAAGTATTGGAGCGAGCTGGCAGCTTGCATGGATCAATGCATGGCTGGGGGCACCACCCAAACGCGGAAAAATAAACAACATTCCCGTAGGGCGGCATTCATGGACTGCAACCATACAAGGTTGTGGACGCCCAACATGGTTGTCACGCAAAATCCTCTTACCTAAAAGGGGGAGGGCGCTAGCCATGTTGACCGACAGGCTGCAACTTAGGTCCAAGCGCCATGCTTGTGTTCATGTTTAGCTAGTGATTGAAGTTATTAACTTTCTGTCACATTGTTGATGACTCACTTACTAATAAGCCTGCTTGTTGTCCATGAATTAGGATGATTCATAATAAGTGAGGAGGAATGTTGCAAAAGGGCCGGTTCAGCCCTCCTTCTTCGCAAAGGTTAGGGGTGGTTGCGCACCACCCATCGCGTCAGCGAGGGCTGTCTGGCGGCCAGCACTTTGCTGGTCACTGGCCAGCTTGTTGCGGACTTGCTAGTTGGTCGGTGACCGGTCAAGCGACCGGTTGGCCACCAGTCGGCTGGTCGCCAGCTGGCGATTACGGCCTTAGCCTAATAGACTGCTGAGGGGCCATGAGGGCCTCGAGGGTGAGATTTCATGGCCTCCTGCCCTCGCCCCCCCTTGCCCTCCATGCAAACAAGCAAGCAAAGAGGAGGGATAGGGGAAGCGAGGCGTATGACAAGGATGAGAGAAACGCACAAGTGAAGTCTGCGCAAAATCTACGATCATGCCTCGCACACAACTACTTGACATTGACGCGTAAAAAAAAACTTCAAGTTTGTTTAGGACAAATTGTGGGTTACAAAACTGGAAAACTTCTGCGAATGCAGTAGTTTGAGGTACAAACCCCCGATTTGGGTCCCATAATCAATGGTAAGGTTGAAAACGGAAATGGGCATCTGGAGACTTGAGATATTTGAGTTTCCCTATTTTGAGTTGTTGATGATGATAGCCCTTCAGTCGTGCAAAGGGGGTAAACCCCAGACGCAGACTAAGAACGCCATGGTGAAATCAGGACGACGACTTCAGATCGGGACCTAGAGATTCGACTTGTTTTAGCCATGCATTACAACAAAATATGAATCATTTTCTTACTTCGATTCACAAGATGAAAAGTAGAAGAATTCACCAAAAAATAATTATGAGTGTGGTTGGAAAACGTTGGAAGCAAGTGATGCGTAGCTGGTGTAATGGTTTGGATAATTTGACATGTGTATGCATTTATCTTTCATTCATCTTCTTCTTCTTTGTGTTTTTCATCGATGGAAATGCAAAAATAAACTGTAATTGCCATCAACTCGCGCCCTCAATATATGACATCGCCCTTTGGCAACACTCAGAGATGAAATTGTCCGTATTGGCATCAATGGATGATGTTGATGTGACTAATCTTCCGGATCAAAGTTTGTAGTTCATTTAGAACTCACATGCCTTGATGAAAAAAAATTGAGAACTCAATTTCAAACATCAAAGAATGAAAATTGGATTTCACTATACATTTTTAGGAAGGTAAACAATAACTTTTGACTATAGACGGTTTCATTTAGGGCACAAACTTTGTAAAAATTGGTCTTTTGCATACCCTATGTGACGAGTTTTCAGTACGATTCACGTATTTTCAGCTTTGGGGCACTTGTGAAAAGAAATGAAAAAGAATTGCTTCATACTTTACAGCTCTCAATAGCGAGGGCGGGAGTTGCTGTAAGCAAGGTTAAATGTTTCTTCAGATAGGATAAGTTCGAATCATCTAAGGAAGCCGTTTTGTGCATTGGTTTTTCTGAATCTACCTATGGAAGGTGTTTTTTGAAGACAAAGGTGTGAATCAGATTATAAGTCTGGAAAGTAGCTCTTTAATAAATGATCACGACTTAGGGTTTGATATTACAAAAATATTGTTCAAAGATTGTTTTGAATCCATTAAGATAACATCATATTGTTTTTTTGATAGTTACTTCCATTTATGTTGGATAAATGTTATGAAAAAACAAAAATTACTTTTTTCATTACTGATATTGTACAGGAAAAAAATAACGATTGAAAGTTTTAGAATAAGTTGAATTTTGATGAGAAAATGTTTTATTTTAGATTTTTTTATTTGGTGAAGTTTGCTTTGAAAAGGAATTCGTGTTAAGTGTACATTTTGTTGAGAAATTTTAATTTAGAGCAAGTTTATCGGTTTAATGATGAATTCTGAAAGATCTAGTTTTAGCTTTTTTTGCTCGGCTTTACATTTGGTTTTTTGAAAATACTTTTTGCAGGCACTTTCAGAAAAAAAATTCACAAAAGGCCTTCCCCGGTTGGTTCAGAATTGTTTGCATTTAAACGATTTGACCTGGCGTGCGGCAGCTCCCTCTCTCACTATGAAGAGCCGCGAAGTAGGAAGCGATGCTCCCGCTGGATTTCTTTTTGCAAGGGCCCCGTAGCTGTGGATACGCTAACCAAAGAGAAACCGCGGCGCGGGTGGTACTTTGAAGGTTAGTTAATTCAAAATTCGGGCCGCGGTCGAAAGGTACTCGACGCCTTCCGAGGTGGCATTTGGCGACTGGTGCGGTCGACGGGTATCCAAGGGCGGCGCGCTTCTTGGACTCTAGACTCGTCGGAATCCGAGTGCCAAAGTCGGATCCGACATCCGCGCTGCCGAATCCAAACACACCCTCAGCTTGTGCAGATGAAGAGTGAAGCTACAGCGGCAGTCTTTCATTCGTCCCACATTTTCGGTTTGTTTTTACGCCTTGCCTGTTCGTTGTTCACATTCACTCCAGTATCGCGTAACCTCGGCATGACTGCAACCCGGTAGAGCCACCTTTTCATTCTGACGTCGTTCAGGACACTGACGCGCAAAAGCCACGACCCAGTTTGGGGTAAGTCGCGGCATGANACTCGGCAATCTGCCGTTGGATGCTTCCGGGCATACGACCCTCAGAGCGACACGTGGAGGAGCGTGCCGCCCATGCCCGAAGAGGCGGGAGTTTCACACGGCTTCGCGTGCGCTGCAGCGGCTGGGAAGCTTCTTGTCATGGGCGGCGCCAGAAACGCCACAGGCGCTTTTGAGTCATTTGGCGAGCGCGTCAGGGACAATCCTTATATTGCCTTGGATATCCTCAGATTCAAAGGTAACCCACTGCACGACCTTAGGGTGTTCTCGACAGAAGCTGTATTCTCTTGCGATGAAGGTCTCCATCCCTATGCGCTCCCTTTCTCCTCCCCCCAACGCATTCCCTTCCCCCTACACGTCCCTACCTTGCTGGCACACCGCCTGTGAGTGAAAATTGTGGAAAACTGAAATGGTTGCTTCCCTTTCTCCTTGACCGTTTTGCACGATTTTGCGTGGCGACATATCCGAAATCCACGTGAAACTCATTGAAACTTTGGCTGCGGACAGACGCATGAGGGTGCAA
>SZWC01015611.1:53027-65740 GCA_023375785.1 Penium margaritaceum | reverse complement strand
TGTGTTTCTGACCACTGTGTTTCTGACCACTGTGTTTCTGACCACTGTGTTTCTGACCAGTGTATTTCTGACTACTGTGTTTCTGACCACTGTGTTTCTGACCAGTGAGCTTCTGATCACTGTTGTTCTGACCAATGTGTTTCTGACCAGTGTCTTTCTGACCACTGTTTTTTTTACCACTGTGATTCTGACCACTGTATTTCTGACCACTCTGTTTACGACCACTGTGTTTCTGACCAGAGTGTTTCAGACCACTGTGTTTCTGACTAGTGTGTTTCTGGCCAGTGTGTTTCTGACCACTGTGTTTCTAACCAGTGTGTTTGTGGCCATTGTGTTTCTGAACACTGTGTTTCTGCCCACTGTGTTTCTGACCAGTGTGTTTCTGACCTGTGTGTTTCTGACCAGTGTGTTTCTGACCACTGTGATTCTGACCAGTGTGTTTCTGACCACTGTGATTCTGACCAGTGTGTTTCTGACCATTGTGTTTCTGACCCGTGTGTTTCTGACCAATGTGTTTCTGGTCACAGTGTTTTTGACCAGTGTGTTTCTGACCACTGTGATTCTGACCAGTGTGTTTCTGACCACTGTGTTTCTGATCACTGTGTTTCTGACCAGTGTGTTTCTGTCCAATGTGTTTCTGACCAGGGTGTTTCTGACCAGTGTGTTTCTGAGCTCTAGGGTTATGACCAGTGTGTTTCTGACCAGTGTGTTTCTGACCACTGCGTTTCTGACCAGTGTGCTTACGACCACTGTGTTTCTGACCATAGTGTGTCTGACCACTGTGTTCATGACCACTGTGTTTCTGACCAATGTGTTCCTGGTCACAGTGTTTTTGACCAGTGTGTTTCTGTCCACTGTGTTTCTGACCAGTGTGTTTCTGACCAGTGTATTTCTCACCACTGTGTTTCTCACCACTGTGTTTCTGACCAATGTGCTTCTGACCAGTGTGTTTCTAACCAGTGTGTTTCTGACCACTGTGTTTCTGATCAGTGTGTTTCTGACCAGTGCGTTTCTGACCACCGTGTTTTTGACCACTGTGTTTATGACCAGTGTGTTTCTGATCAGTGTGTTTCTGACCAGTGTGTTTCTGACCAGTGTGTTTCTGACCACTGTGTTTCTGTCCACTGTGTTTCTGACCACTGTGTTTCTGACCACTGTGTTCCTGACCAGTATGTTTCTGGCCACTGTGCTTCTGACCACTGTGTTTCTGACCACTGTGTTTCTGACCACTGTGTTTCTGACCAGTGTGTTTCTGACTGCTGTGTTTCTGACCACTGTGTTTATGACCACTGTGTTTCTGACCACTGTGTTTCTGACCACTGTGTTTCTGACCAGTGTGTTTCTGACTGCTGTGTTTCTGACCACTGTGTTTATGACCACTGTGTTTCTGACCACTGTGTTTCAGACCACGGTGTTTCTGACCAGTGTAATTCTGAGCACTGTGTTTATGGACACTTTGTTTCTGACCACAGAGTTTCTGAACGCTGTGTTTCTGACCACTGTGTTTCTGACCAGTGTGTTTCAGACCGGTGTGTCTCTGACCACTGTGTTTCTGACCACTGTGTTTCTGACCACCATGTTGCTGACCACTGTGTTTCTGACCAGTGTGTTTCAGAACACTGTGCTTCTGACCACTGTGTTTCTAACCGGTGTGTTTCTGACCACTGTGTTTCTGACCACTGTGTTTCTGACCAGTGTGTGTCTGACCACTGTGTTTCTGACCACTGTGTTTCTGACCACCGTGTTTCTGACCACTGTGTTTCTGACCACCGTGTTTCTGACCACTGTGTTTCTGACCACCGTGTTTCTGACCACTGTGTTTCTGACCACCGTGTTTCTGACCACTGTGTTTCTGACCACCGTGTTTCTGACCACTGTGTTTCTGACCACCGTGTTTCTGACCACTGTGTTTCTGACCACCGTGTTTCTGACCACTGTGTTTCTGACCACCGTGTTTCTGACCACTGTGTTTCTGACCACCGTGTTTCTGACCACTGTGTTTCTGACCACCGTGTTTCTGACCACTGTGTTTCTGACCACCGTGTTTCTGACCACTGTGTTTCTGACCACCGTGTTTCTGACCACTGTGTTTCTGACCACCGTGTTTCTGACCACTGTGTTTCTGACCACCGTGTTTCTGACCACTGTGTTTCTGACCACCGTGTTTCTGACCACTGTGTTTCTGACCACCGTGTTTCTGACCACTGTGTTTCTGACCACCGTGTTTCTGACCACTGTGTTTCTGACCACCGTGTTTCTGACCACTGTGTTTCTGACCACCGTGTTTCTGACCACTGTGTTTCTGACCACCGTGTTTCTGACCACTGTGTTTCTGACCACCGTGTTTCTGACCACTGTGTTTCTGACCACCGTGTTTCTGACCACTGTGTTTCTGACCACCGTGTTTCTGACCACTGTGTTTCTGACCACCGTGTTTCTGACCACTGTGTTTCTGACCACCGTGTTTCTGACCACTGTGTTTCTGACCACCGTGTTTCTGACCACTGTGTTTCTGACCACCGTGTTTCTGACCACTGTGTTTCTGACCACCGTGTTTCTGACCACTGTGTTTCTGACCACCGTGTTTCTGACCACTGTGTTTCTGACCACCGTGTTTCTGACCACTGTGTTTCTGACCACCGTGTTTCTGACCACTGTGTTTCTGACCACCGTGTTTCTGACCACTGTGTTTCTGACCACCGTGTTTCTGACCACTGTGTTTCTGACCACCGTGTTTCTGACCACTGTGTTTCTGACCACCGTGTTTCTGACCACTGTGTTTCTGACCACCGTGTTTCTGACCACTGTGTTTCTGACCACCGTGTTTCTGACCACTGTGTTTCTGACCACCGTGTTTCTGACCACTGTGTTTCTGACCACCGTGTTTCTGACCACTGTGTTTCTGACCACCGTGTTTCTGACCACTGTGTTTCTGACCACCGTGTTTCTGACCACTGTGTTTCTGACCACCGTGTTTCTGACCACTGTGTTTCTGACCACCGTGTTTCTGACCACTGTGTTTCTGACCACCGTGTTTCTGACCACTGTGTTTCTGACCACCGTGTTTCTGACCACTGTGTTTCTGACCACCGTGTTTCTGACCACTGTGTTTCTGACCACCGTGTTTCTGACCACTGTGTTTCTGACCACCGTGTTTCTGACCACTGTGTTTCTGACCACCGTGTTTCTGACCACTGTGTTTCTGACCACCGTGTTTCTGACCACTGTGTTTCTGACCACCGTGTTTCTGACCACTGTGTTTCTGACCACCGTGTTTCTGACCACTGTGTTTCTGACCACCGTGTTTCTGACCACTGTGTTTCTGACCACCGTGTTTCTGACCACTGTGTTTCTGACCACCGTGTTTCTGACCACTGTGTTTCTGACCACCGTGTTTCTGACCACTGTGTTTCTGACCACCGTGTTTCTGACCACTGTGTTTCTGACCACCGTGTTTCTGACCACTGTGTTTCTGACCACCGTGTTTCTGACCACTGTGTTTCTGACCACCGTGTTTCTGACCACTGTGTTTCTGACCACCGTGTTTCTGACCACTGTGTTTCTGACCACAGTGTTCATGACCACCGTGTTTCTGACCAGTGTGTTTCTGACTACTGTGTTTCTGACCACTGTGTTTCTAACATGTGTGTTTCTGACCAGTGTGTTTCTGACCAGTGTGCTTCTGACCACTGTGTTTCTGACCTCCGTGTTTCTGACCACTGTGTTTCTGACCACTTTGTTTCTGACCACTGTGTTTCTGACCACAGTGTTCATGACCACCGTGTTTCTGACCAGTGTGTTTCCGACCACTTGTTTTCTGACCACTATGTTTCAGACCACTGTGTTCCTTACCACTGTGTTTCTTACCACTGTGTTTCCAACCACTATGTTTCTGACCACTGTGTTTCTGACCTGTGTGTTTCTGACCACTGTGTTTCTGACCACTGCGTTTCTGACCAGTGTGTTTCTGACCAGTCTGTTTTTGACCAGTGAGTTTCTGACCACTGTGTTTCTGACCACTGCGTTTCTGACCAGTGTGTTTCTGACCAGTCTGTTTTTGACCAGTGAGTTTCTGACCACTGTGTTTCTGACCACTGCGTTTCTGACCAGTGTGTTTCTGACCAGTCTGTTTTTGACCAGTGAGTTTCTGACCACTGTGTTTCTGACCACTGCGTTTCTGACCAGTGTGTTTCTGACCAGTCTGTTTTTGACCAGTGAGTTTCTGACCACTGTGTTTCTGACCACTGCGTTTCTGACCAGTGTGTTTCTGACCAGTCTGTTTTTGACCAGTGAGTTTCTGACCACTGTGTTTCTGACCACTGCGTTTCTGACCAGTGTGTTTCTGACCAGTCTGTTTTTGACCAGTGAGTTTCTGACCACTGTGTTTCTGACCACTGCGTTTCTGACCAGTGTGTTTCTGACCAGTCTGTTTTTGACCAGTGAGTTTCTGACCACTGTGTTTCTGACCACTGCGTTTCTGACCAGTGTGTTTCTGACCAGTCTGTTTTTGACCAGTGAGTTTCTGACCACTGTGTTTCTGACCACTGCGTTTCTGACCAGTGTGTTTCTGACCAGTCTGTTTTTGACCAGTGAGTTTCTGACCACTGTGTTTCTGACCACTGCGTTTCTGACCAGTGTGTTTCTGACCAGTCTGTTTTTGACCAGTGAGTTTCTGACCACTGTGTTTCTGACCACTGCGTTTCTGACCAGTGTGTTTCTGACCAGTCTGTTTTTGACCAGTGAGTTTCTGACCACTGTGTTTCTGACCACTGCGTTTCTGACCAGTGTGTTTCTGACCAGTCTGTTTTTGACCAGTGAGTTTCTGACCACTGTGTTTCTGACCACTGCGTTTCTGACCAGTGTGTTTCTGACCAGTCTGTTTTTGACCAGAGAGTTTCTGACCACTGTGTTTCTGACCAGTGTGTTTCTGACCACTGTGTTTCTGACCAGTGTGTTTCTGACCACTGTGTTACTGGTCACAGTGCTTTTGACCAGTGTGTTTCTGGCCACTGTGTTTCTGAGCACTGTGTTCATGACCACTGTGTTTCTCACCACTGTGTTTCTGACCAGTGTGTTTCTGACAACTTTGTTTATGACCAGTGTGTTTCTGACCAGTGTGTATCTGACCAATGTGTTTCTGACCAGTGTGTTTTTGACCACTGTGTTTCTCACCAATGTCTTTCTGACCACTGTGTTCCTGACCACTGTGTCTCTGATCCCTGTGTTTCTGACCACTGTGTTTCTGACCAGTGTGTTTCTGACCAGTGTTTTTCTGACCACTGTGTTTCTGACCAGTGTGTTTCTGAGCACTGTGTTTCTAACCACTGTGTTTCTGACCAGTGTGTTTCTAACCACTGTGTTTCTGACCACTGTGTTTCTGGCCACTGTGTTTCTGACCTGTGTGTTTTTGACCAGTGTGTTTTTGACCACTATGTCTCTGACCACTGTGTTTCTGACCACTGTGTTTCTAACCACTCTGTTTCTGACCACTGTGTTTCTGACCATTGTGTTTCTGACCAGTGAGTTTCTGACCACTGTGTTTCTGACCAATGTGTTTCTGACGAGTGTCTTAATGACCACTATGTTTTTCACCACTGTGATTCTGACCACTGTGTTTCTGATCACTGTGTTTACGACCACTGTGTTTCTGACCAGAGTGTTTCAGACCACTGTGTTTCTGACTAGTGTGTTTCTGGCCAGTGTGTTTCTGACCACTGTGTTTCTGACCAGTGTGTTTCTGGCCATTGTGTTTCTGAACACTGTGTTTCTGCCCACTGTGTTTCTGACCAGTGTGTTTCTGACCTGTGTGTTTCTGACCAGTGTGTTTCTGACCACTGTGATTCTGACCAGTGTGTTTCTGACCATTGTGTTTCTGACCCGTGTGTTTCTGACCAATGTGTTTCTGGTCACAGTGTTTTTGACCAGTGTGTTTCTGAATACTGTGATTCTGACAAGTGTGTTTCTGACCACTGTGTTTCTGATCACTGTGTTTCTGATCAGTGTGTTTCTGTCCAATGTGTTTCTGACCAGTGTGTTTCTGACCAGTGTGTTTCTGTCCACTAGGTTTCTGACCAGTGTGTTTCTGACCAGTGTGTTTCTGACCAGTGTGTTTCTGACCACTGTGTTTCTGACCAGTGTGCTTATGATCACTGTGTTTCTGACCATTGTGTGTCCGACCATGGTGTTCATGACCACTGTGTTTCTGACCAATGTGTTTCTGGTCACAGTGTTTTTTGACCAGTGTGTTTCTGACCACTGGTATCTGACCAGTGTGTTTCTGACCAGTGTATTTCTGACCACAGTGTTCCTCACCACTGTGTTTCTGACCATTGTGCTTCTGACCAGTGTGTTTCTAACCAGTGTGTTTCTGACCACTGTGTTTCTGACCAGTGTGTTTCTGACCAGTGTGTTTCTGACCACCTTGTTTCTCACCATTGTGATTCTGACCAGTGTGTTTCTGACCTGTGTGTTTCTGATCATTGTTTTTCTGACCAATGTGTTTCTGACCACTGTGTTTCTGAACATTGTGTGTCTGGCCATTGTGTTTCTGAAAAACGTGTTTCTGCCCACTGTGTTTCTGACCAGTCTGTCTCTGACCACTGTGTTTCTGACCACTGTGTTTCTGACCAGTGTGTTTCTGACCACTGTGTTTCTGACCAGTGTGTTTCTGACCACTGTGTTTCTGAGCAGTATGTTTATGACCACTGTGTTTCTGACCACTGTGTTTCTGACCAGTGTGTTTCTGACCACTGTGTTTCTGACCAGTGTGTTTCTGACCACTGTGTTTCTGAGCAGTATGTTTATGACCACTGTGTTTCTGACCACTGTGTTTCTGACCATTGTGTTTCTGACCAGTGTGTGTCTGACCAGTGTGTTTCTGACCAGTGTGTTTCTGACAACTTTGTTTATGACCAGTGTGTTTCTGACCATTGTTTTTCTGACCAGTGTGTTTCTGACCAGTGTGTTTCTGACCACTGTGTTTCTCACCAGTGTGTTTCTGAACACTGTGTTCCTGACCACTGTATCTCTGACCCCTGTGTTTCCGACCACTGTGTTTCTCACCACTGTGTTTCTGACCACTGTGTTTATGACCACTGTGTTTCTGACCAGTGTGTTTCTGACCACTGTGTTTCTGACAAGTGTGTTTCTGACCACTGTGTTTCTGACCAGTGTGTTTCTGACCAGTGTGTTTCTGACCACTGTCTTTCTGACCACTGTGTTTCTGATTAGTGTGCTTCTGACCACTGTGTTTCTGACCAGTGTGTTTCTGACCAGTGTGTTTCTGACCACTGTCTTTCTGACCACTGTGTTTCTGATTAGTGTGCTTCTGACCACTGTGTTTCTGACGGTTGTGTTTCTGACCACTGTGTTCATGACAACTATGTTTCTGACTACTGCGTTTCTGACCACTGTGTTTCTTACCAGTGTGTTACTGACCACTTTGTTTCTGACCAATGTGTCTCTGAATAGTGTGTTTCTGACCACTGTGTTTCTGACCACTGTGTTTCTGACCACTGTGTTCCTGTCAAGTGTGTTTCTGACCACTGTGTCTACGACCACTGTGTTTCTGACCAGAGTGTTTTTGACAAATGTGTTTCTGACCAGTGTATTTCTGACCACTGTGTTTCTGACCACTGTGTTTCTGAACAGTGTGATTCTAACCAGTGTGTTCCTGACCACTGTGTTTGTGACCAGTGTGTTTCTGACCAGCTAGTTTTTGACCAATGTGTTTTTGAACATTGTGTTTCTGACCAGTCTGTTTCTGACCACTCCGTTTCAAGCACTGTGTTTCTGACCACTGTGTTTCTCACCACGGTGTTTCTGACCAGTATGTTTCTGACCACTGTGTTTCAGACCGCTGTGTTTCCGAGCATTGTGTTTCTGACCACTGTGTTTATGACCAGTGTGCCTCTGACCAGTGTGTTTCTGACAACTGTGTTTATGACCACTGAGTTTCTGACCACTGTGTTTCTGACCACTGTGTTTCTGACCAGTGTGTTTCTGACCATTGTGTTTCTGACCACTGTGATTCTGACACCTGTGCATCTCAACAGCTTTTTTCTCACCACTGTGTTTCTGACCAGTGTGATTCTGACCAGTGTGTTTCTGACCAGTGTGTTCCTGACCAGTGTGTTTCTGACCAGTGTTTTTCTGACCACTGTGTTTCTGACCACTGTGTTTCTTACCAGTGTGTTTTTGACCACTGTGTCTCTGACCACTGTGTTTCGGACCAGTGTGTTTCTGACCACTGTATTTCTGACCACTGTCTTTCTTACCACTGTGTTTCTGACCAGTGTGTTTCTGACCACTGTGTTTCTTACCAGTGTGTTTTTGACCACTGTGTCTCTGACCACTGTGTTTCGGACCAGTGTGTTTCTGACCACTGTATTTCTGACCACTGTCTTTCTTACCACTGTGTTTCTGAACAGTGTGTTTCGGACCAGTATGCTTCTGACCACTGTGTTTCTGACTAGTGCGTTTCTGACCAATGTGTTTGTGACCACTTTTTTTTGGACCACCGTGTTTCTGACCAGTGTGTTTCTGACCAGTGTGTTGCCCACCACTGTGTTTCTGACCACTGTGTTTCTGACCACTTTGTTTCTGACCACTGTGGTATTGACCACTGTGTTTCCTACAAGTGTGTTTCTGACCACTGTCTTTCTGACCACTATGTTTCTGGGCACCGTGTTTCTGACCACTGTGTTTCTGACCAGTGTGCCTCTGACCAGTGTGTTTCTGACCAGTGTGTTTCTGACCACTGTGTTTCTGACCACTGTGCTTCTGACCACTATGTTTCTGACCAGTAAGTTTCTGACCACTGTTTTTCTGACCCATGTGTTTCTTACCAGTGTGTTTCTGACCACTGTGTTTCTGACCAGTGTCATTTTGACCACTGTGTTTCTGACCACTGTGTTTCTGACCACTGTGTTTAATACCAGTGTGTTTCTGACCACCGTGTTTCTGACCACCGTGTTTCTGACCACCTTGTTTCTGACAAGTGTGTTTCTTACCTGTGTGTTTCTGACCAGTGTGTTTCTGACCTGTGTGTTTCTGACCTGTGTGTTTATATCCACTGTGTTTCTGACGACTGGGTTTCTTACTAGAGTGTTTCTGACCACTGTGTTTATGACCAGCGTGTTTCTCACCAGTGTGTTTCTTACCACTGTGTTTCTGACCAGTGTGTTTCTGACCACTGTGTTTCTGACCAGTGTGTTTCTGACCAGTGTGTTTCTGACCAGTGTGTTTCTGACCACTGTGTTTCTCACCAATGTCTTTCTGACCACTGTGTTCCTGACCACTGTGTCTCTGACCCCTGTGTTTCTGACCACTGTGTTTCTTACCACTGTGTTTCTGACCAGTGTGTTTCTGACCACTGTGTTTCTGACCAGTGTGTTTATGAGCACTGTGTTTCTAACCACTGTGTTTCTGACCACTGTGTTTCTGGCCAGTGTGTTTTAGACCAGTGTGTTCTTGACCACTGTGTTTCTGACCACTGTGTTTCTGGCCATTGTGTTTCTGACCTGTATGTTTCTGACCAGTGTGTTTTTGACCACTGTGTCTCTGACCACTGTGTTTCTGACCACTGTGTTTCTGACCACAGTGTTTCTGACCACTGTGTTTCTGACCACTGTGTTTCTGACCAGTCTGTTTCTGACCACTGTGTTTCTGACCACTGTGTTTCTGACCACAGTGTTTCTGATCACTGTGTTTCTGACCACTGTGTTTCTGACCAGTGTGTTTCTGACTACTGTGTTTCTGACCAGTGTGTTTCTGACCACTGTGTTTCTCGCCAGTGTGTTTCTGACCACTGTGTTTCTGACCTGTGTGTTTCTGGCCATAGTGTTTCTGAACACTGCGTTTCTGCCAACCGTGTTTCTTACCAATGTGTTTCTGACCTGTGTGCTTCTGACCAGTGTGTTTCTCACCACTGTGATTCTGACCAGTGTGTTTCTGACCATTGTGTTTCTGACCCGTGTATTTTTGACCAATGTGTTTCTGGTCACAGTGTTTTTGACCAGTGTGTTTCTGACCACTGTGATTCTGAGCAGTGTGTTTCTGACCACTGTGTTTCTGATCACTGTGTTTCTGATCAGTGTGTTTCTGTCCAATGTGTTTCTGACCAGTGTGTTTCTGACCAGTGTGTTTCTGTCCAATGTGTTTCTGACCAGTGTGTTTCTGACCAGTGTGTTTCTGACCAGTGGGTTTCTGACCACTGTGTTTCTGACCAGTGTGCTTATGACCACTGTGTTTCTGACCACTGTGTTTCTGACCAGTGTGCTTATGACCACTGTGTTTCTTACCATTGTGTGTCCGACCACTGTGTTCATGACCACTGTGTTTCTGACCAATGTGTTTCTGGTCACAGTGTTTTTTGACCAGTGTGTTTCTGACCACTGTGTTTCTGACCAGTGTGTTTCTGACCAGTGTATTTCTGACCACTGTGTTTCTCACCTCTGTGTTTGTGACCACTGTGCTTCTGACCAGTGTGTTTCTAACCATTGTGTTTCTGACCACTGTGTTTCTGACCAGTGTGTTTCTGACCAGTGTGTTTGTGACCACTGTGTTTTCTACCAGTCTTTCTGACCAGTGTGTTTCTGACCAGTGTGTTTCTAACCACTGTGTTTCTGACCACTGTGTTTCTGATCACTGTGTTTCTGACCACTGTGTTTCTCACCACTGTGTTCCTGACCACTGTGTTTCTAACCACTGTGTTTCTGACCAGTGTGTTTCTGACCACTGTGTTTCTGACCACTGTGTTTCTGACCACTGTGTTTTTCACCATTGTGATTCTGACCAGTGTGTTTCTGACCAGTGTGTTTATGACCATTGTGTTTCTGACCAATGTGTTTCTGACCACTGTGTTTCTGAACAGTGTGTTTCTGGCCATTGTGTCTCTGAACAACATGTTTCTGCCCACTGTGTTTCTGACCAGTCTGTTTCTGACCAGTGTGTTTCTGACCACTGTGTTTCTGACCAGTGTGTTTCTGACCACTGTGTTTCTGACTAGTGTGTTTCTGACCACTGTGTTTCTGAGCAGTGTGTTTCTGACCACTGTGTTTCTGACCAGTGTGTTTCTGACCACTGTGTTTCTGACTAGTGTGTTTCTGACCACTGTGTTTCTGAGCAGTGTGTTTATTGTTGAAATAGTGTGCACCTTGTCCACTGCCTAGCTGGCTAACTACACATACAGACAAGGCATGCACTGCTCTATGAAGTATGTCCCCTTGGTCTGTTCTGAGATGGGCCAGGAATGCACTGTCCATAATGGGTATGTCCCATGTGGCTCATCATAGGAACCATACCTTTTTGGCTTGGTTGATTAGGCACCGGACTCTCAAACCAGAGGACGAGTTCAAACCCCGCGACGGCCGCAATTTTCTTTGTGGCCAAAACTGGGACAGGAAGCTTCTAGGAAGCTTACTAGAGCCTGCCTTGAGGATGACACTTGGCGGTCTAAGGACGCGCCAAGTAGGAATGTAGGATGAGGTTGGCTCCTGTGGAGCCACTACAAGCAGAATCTTTAGCAAAGCTCTGCAAGTATAAAAGCCTGCACCGTGCATGCATCCATTTACAGTTCTTGCTTTTGAGACTCCTCACAGAGTGTCCAACCAAAGGTAGACACTAAAGACCAACATGCGGACTTCGTGAGCTTGCAAACCAAACGAACCTAAAGTGTGGATCCCTCGTTTGAGGGTGATATGTTATCTTGGTTGCAATACCAAGAGCGGTTGGCGGCCTTCCATGTCGGGACCCGTTTTCTAGACCGTTGCTATCCGGCGCATTGACATTTATGACCACTGTGTTTCTGACCACTGTGTCTCTGACCATTGTGTTTCTGACCAGTGCGTGTCTGACCAGTGTGTTTCTGACCAGTGTGTTTCTGACAACTTTGTTTATGACCAGTGTGTTTCTGACCAGTGTGTTTCTGACCAGTGTGTTTCTGACCAGTGTGTTTCTGACCACTGTGTTTCTCACCAATGTGTTTCTGAACACTGTGTTCCTGACCACTGTGTCTCTGACCCCTGTGTTTCTGACCACTGTGTTTCTGACCACTGTGTTTCTGACCCCTGTGTTTCTGACCACTGTGTTTCTGACCACTGTGTTTATGACCACTGTGTTTCTGACCAGTGTGTTTCTGACCACTGTGTTTCTGACCAGTGTGTTTCTGACCACTGTGTTTCTGACCAGTGTCTTTCTGACCACTGTGTTTCTCACCACTGTGTTTATGATTAGTGTGCTTCTGACCACTGTGTTTCTGACGGTTGTGTGTCTGACCACTGTGTTCATGACAACTATGTTTCTGAGTATTGTGTTTCTGACCACTGTGTTTCTGACCAGTGTGTTTTTGACCACTTTGTTTCTGACCAATGTGTCTCTGACCAGTGTGTTTCTGACCACTGTGCTTCTGACCACTATGTTTCTAACCAGTAAGTTTCTGACCACTGTGTTTCTGACCCATGTGTTTCTGACCACTGTGTTTCTAACCATTGTGTTTCTGACCAGTGTGATTTTGACCACTGTGTTTCTGACCACTATGTTTCTGACCAATGTGTTTCTGACCACCGTGTTTCTGACCAGTGTGTTGCTGACCACTGTGTTTCTGACCACTGTGTTAAATACCAGTGTGTTTCTGACCACCATAATTCTGACCACCCTGTTTCTGACCAGTGTGTTTCTGACCAGTGTGTTTCTGACCAGTGTGTTTCTGACCA
>SZWC01015611.1:42232-52654 GCA_023375785.1 Penium margaritaceum | reverse complement strand
GTGTTTCTGACCACTGTGTTTCTGACCAGTGTGTTTCTGACCACTGTGTTTCTGACAAGTGTGTTTCTGACCACTGTTTATCTGACCACTGTGTTTCTGACCAGTGTGTCTCTGACCAGTCTGTTTCTGACCAGTGTGTTTTTTACCAGCGTGTTTTTAACCACTGTGTTTCTGATCACTGTGTTTCTGACCAGTGTGTTTCTGACCAGTGTGTTTCTGACCACTCTGTTTTTGACCAGTGTGTTTCTGACCAGTGTGTTTCTGACCGCTGTGTTTCTGACCAATGTGTTCCTGACCAGTGTGTTACTGACCACTGTGTTGCTGACCGGTGTGTTCCTGACCATAGTGTTTCTGAACACTGTGTTTCTGACCCCTGTGTTTCTGACCACTGTGTTTCTGACCACTGTGTTCCTGATCAGTGTGTTTCTGACCACTGTGTTTCTCACCACTGTGTTTCTGACCACTGTGTTTCTGTCCACTGCGTTTCTGACCAGTGTGTTTCTGACCACTGTGTTTCTGTCCACTGCGTTTCTGACCAGTGTGTTTCTGACCAGTTTGTTTGTAACCACTGTATTTTCAACCTCTGTGTTTCTGACCAATGTGTTTCTCACCACTGTGTTGCTGAACACTGTGTTTCTGACCACTGTGTTTCTGACCTGTGTGTTTCTGACGAGTGTTTTTCTGACCACAGTGTTTCCGACCATTGTGTTTCTGACCACTGTGCTTCTGACCAGGGTGTTTCTGTTCAGTGTGTTTCTAACCAGTGTGTTTCTGACCAGTGTGTTTCTGACCACTGTGATTCTGACCACTGTGTTTCTGACCAGTGTGTTTCTGACCACTGTGCTTCTGACCAGTGTGTTTTTGACTAGTGTGTTTCTGACCAGTGTGTTTCTGACCACTGTGCTTCTGACCAGTGTGTTTTTGACTAGTGTGTTTCGGACCACTGTGTGTTTGACCACTGTGATTCTGACAACTGTGTTTCTGACCACTGTGTTTCTGACCACTGTGTTTATGATAAGTGTGCTTCTGACCACTGTGTTTCTGACGGTTGTGTGTCTGACCACTGTGTTCATGACAACTATGTTTCTGAGTACTGTGTTTCTGACCACTGTGTTTCTGACCAGTGTGTTTTTGACCACTTTGTTTCTGACCACTGTGATTCTGACCACTGTGTCTACGACCACTATGTTTCTGAGTACTGTGTTTCTGACCAGTATGTTTCTGACCACTGTGATTCTGACCACTGTGTCTACGACCACTATGTTTCTGAGTACTGTGTTTCTGACCAGTATGTTTCTGACCACTGTGATTCTGACCACTGTGTCTACGACCACTATGTTTCTGAGTACTGTGTTTCTGACCAGTATGTTTCTGACCACTGTGATTCTGACCACTGTGTCTACGACCACTATGTTTCTGAGTACTGTGTTTCTGACCAGTATGTTTCTGACCACTGTGATTCTGACCACTGTGTCTACGACCACTATGTTTCTGAGTACTGTGTTTCTGACCAGTATGTTTCTGACCACTGTGATTCTGACCACTGTGTCTACGACCACTATGTTTCTGAGTACTGTGTTTCTGACCAGTATGTTTCTGACCACTGTGATTCTGACCACTGTGTCTACGACCACTATGTTTCTGAGTACTGTGTTTCTGACCAGTATGTTTCTGACCACTGTGATTCTGACCACTGTGTCTACGACCACTATGTTTCTGAGTACTGTGTTTCTGACCAGTATGTTTCTGACCACTGTGATTCTGACCACTGTGTCTACGACCACTGTGTTCCTGACCACTGTGTTTCTGGCCACTGTGTTTCTGACCGCTGTGTTTGCGAGCATTGTGTTTCTGACCACTGTGTTTATGACCAGTGTGCCTCTGAGCAGTGTGTTTCTGACAACTGTGTTTATGACCACTGAGTTTCTGACCACTGTGTTTCTGACCACTGTGTTTGTGATCAGTGTGTTTCTGGCCATTGTGTTTCTGACCATTGTGATTCTGACACCTGTGCATCACACCAGTGTGCTTCTCACCACTGTGTTTCTGACCAGTGTGATTCTGACTAGTGTGTTCCTGACCAGTGTGTTTCTGACCACTGTGTTTCTGACCACTGTGTTTCTGACCACTGTGTTTCTGACCACTGTGTTTCTTACCAGTGTGTTTCTGACCACCGTGTCTCTGACCAATGTGTTCTGACCAGTGTGTTTCTGACCACTGTATTTCTGACCACTGTATTTCTGACCACTGTGTTTCTGAACAGTGTGTTTCGAACCAGTATGTTTCTGACCACTCTGTTTCTGACTAGTGCGTTTCTGACCAGTGTGTTTGTGACCACTATTTTTTGGACCACCGTGTTTCTGACCAGTGTGTTTCTGACCAGTGTGTTTGTGACCACTATTTTTTGGACCACCGTGTTTCTGACCAGTGTGTTTCTGACCAGTGTGTTTCCTACCACTGTGCTTCTGACCACTGTGTTTCTGACCACTTTCTTTCTGACAACTGTGGTATTGACCACTGTGTTTCTGACAAGTGTGTTTCTGACCACTGTTTTTTTGACCACTGTGTTTCTGGGCACCGTGTTTCTGACCACTGTGTTTCTAACCAGTGTGCCTCTGACCAGTGTGTTTCTGACCACTGTGTTTCTGACCACTGTGCTTCTGACCACTGCGTTTCTAACCAGTAAGTTTCTGACCACTGTGTTTCTGACCCATGTGTTTCTGACCACTGTGTTTCTGACCAGTGTGATTTTGACCACTGTGTTTCTGACCACTGTGTTTCTGACCAATGTGTTTCTGACCACCGTGTTTCTGACCAGTGTGTTGCTGACCACTGTGTTTCTGACCACTGTGTTTCTGACCAGTGTGATTTTGACCACTGTGTTTCTGACCACTGTGTTTCTGACCAATGTGTTTCTGACCACCGTGTTTCTGACCAGTGTGTTGCTGACCACTGTGTTTCTGACCACTGTGTTAAAAACCAGTGTGTTTCTGACCACCGTGTTTCTGACCACCCTGTTTCTGACCAGTGTGTTTCTGACCAGTGTGTTTCTGACCAGTGTGTTTCTGACCAATGTGTTTCTGACCAGTGTGTCTATATCCACTGTGTTTCTGACGTCTGGGTTTCTGACTAGTGTGTTTCTGACCACTGTGTTTATGGCCAGCGTGTTTCTGACCACTGTGTTTCTGACCAGTGTGTTTCTTACCACTGTGTTTCTGACCAGTATGTTTCTGACCACTGTGTTTCTGACCAGTGTGTTTCTGACCACTGTGTTTCTGACAACTGTGTTTCTGACCAGTGTGTCTCTGACCAGTCTGTTTCTGACCAGTGTGTTTTTTACCAGCGTGTTTTTAACCACTGTGTTTCTGATCACTGTGTTTCTGACCAGTGTTTTTCTGACCAGTGTGTTTCTGACCACTCTGTTTTTGACCAGTGTGTTTCTGACCAGTGTGTTTCTGACCACTGTGTTTCTGACCACTGTGTTCCTGACCAGTGTGTTTCTGACCACTGTGTTGCTGACCAGTGTGTTCCTGACCACAGTGTTTCTGACCACTGTATTTCTGACCCCTGTGTTTCTGACCACTGTGTTTCTGACCACTGTGTTCCTGACGAGTGTGTTTCTGACCACTGTGTTTCTCACCACTGTGTTTCTGACCACTGTGTTTCTGTCCACTGCGTTTCTGACCAGTGTGTTTCTGACCAGTTTGTTTGTAACCACTGTATTTTCAACCTCTGTGTTTCTGACCACTGTGTTTCTCACCACTGTGTTTCTGACCACTGTGTTTCTGTCCACTGCGTTTCTGACCAGTGTGTTTCTGACCAGTTTGTTTGTAACCACTGTATTTTCAACCTCTGTGTTTCTGATCAATGTGTTTCTAACCACTGTGTTGCTGAACACTGTGTTTCTGACCACTGTGTTTCTGACCTGTGTGTTTCTGACGAGTGTGTTTCTGACCACAGTGTTTCCGACCATTGTGTTTCTGACCACTGTGTTTCTGACCAGGTTGTTTCTGTTCAGTGTGTTTCTGACCAGTGTGTTTCTGACCAGTGTGTTTCTGACCACTGTGATTCGGACCACTGTGTTTCTGGCCAGTGTGTTTCTGACCACTGTGCTTCTGACCAGTGTGTTTTTGACTAGTGTGTTTCGGACCACTGTGTGTTTGACCACTGTGATTCTGACAACTGTGTTTCTGACCACTTTGTTTCTGACCACTGTGTTTAAACCACTATGTTTCTGACGAGTGTGTTTCTGACCAGTGCATTTCTGACCACTGTGTTTCTGGCCAGCGTGTTTCTGGCCAGTGTGTTTTTGACCACTGTGTTTCTGACCAGAATGTTTCTGGCCACTGTGTTTCTGACAACTGTGTTTCTGACCCCTGTGTTACTGACCACTTTATTTCTGAACAGTGTGTTTCTGACCCGCGTGTTTCTGACCAGTTTGTTTCTGACCACTGTGTTTCTGAACAGTGTGTTTCTGGTCATTGTGTTTCTGACCACTGTGTTTCTGAACAGTGTGTTTCTGGTCATTGTGTTTCTGACCACGGTGTCTCTGACCACTGTGTTTCTGACCAATGTGTTTCTGAACACTGTGCTCCTGGTCACAGTATTTTTGACCAGTGTGTTTTTCACCACTGTGTTTGTGACCAGTGTGTCTCTGACCAGTGTGTTTCTGACCACTGTGTTTCTGACCAGTGTGTTTCTGACCAGTGTGTTGCTGACCAGTGTGTTTCTGACCAGTGTGTTGCTGACCAGTGTGTTTCTGACCTGTGTGTGTCTGACCACTGTGTTTCTGACCAGTTTGTTTCTGACCACTGTGTTTCTGACCAGTGTATTTCTGACCAATGTGTTTCTGACCACTATGTCTCTGACCAGTGTGTTTCTGACCAGTGTGTAACTGACCGGTGTGTTTCTGACCAATGTGTTTCAGACCACTGTGTTTCTAGCCAGTGTGTTTCTGACCACAATGTTTCTGACCATTGTGTTTCTGACCACTGTGTTTCTGACCACTGTGTGTCTGACCAGTGTGTTTCGGACCACTGTGTTTCTGATCACTGTGTTTCTCACCAGTGTGTTTCTGAGCACTGTGTTTCTGACCAGTGCATTTCTGACCACTGTGTTCCTGACCACTGTGTTTCTCGTCATAGTGTTTCCGACCACTGTGTTTCTGATCACTGTGTTTCTCACCAGTGTGTTTCTGAGCACTGTGTTTCTGACCAGTGCATTTCTGACCACTGTGTTCCTGACCACTGTGTTTCTCGTCATAGTGTTTCCGACCACTGTGTTTCTGATCACTGTGTTTCTCACCAGTGTGTTTCTGAGCACTGTGTTTCTGACCAGTGCATTTCTGACCACTGTGTTCCTGACCACTGTGTTTCTCGTCATAGTGTTTCCGACCACTGTGTTTCTGATCACTGTGTTTCTCACCAGTGTGTTTCTGAGCACTGTGTTTCTGACCAGTGCATTTCTGACCACTGTGTTCCTGACCACTGTGTTTCTCGTCATAGTGTTTCCGACCACTGTGTTTCTGATCACTGTGTTTCTCACCAGTGTGTTTCTGAGCACTGTGTTTCTGACCAGTGCATTTCTGACCACTGTGTTCCTGACCACTGTGTTTCTCGTCATAGTGTTTCCGACCACTGTGTTTCTGATCACTGTGTTTCTCACCAGTGTGTTTCTGAGCACTGTGTTTCTGACCAGTGCATTTCTGACCACTGTGTTCCTGACCACTGTGTTTCTCGTCATAGTGTTTCCGACCACTGTGTTTCTGATCACTGTGTTTCTCACCAGTGTGTTTCTGAGCACTGTGTTTCTGACCAGTGCATTTCTGACCACTGTGTTCCTGACCACTGTGTTTCTCGTCATAGTGTTTCCGACCACTGTGTTTCTGATCACTGTGTTTCTCACCAGTGTGTTTCTGAGCACTGTGTTTCTGACCAGTGCATTTCTGACCACTGTGTTCCTGACCACTGTGTTTCTCGTCATAGTGTTTCCGACCACTGTGTTTCTGATCACTGTGTTTCTCACCAGTGTGTTTCTGAGCACTGTGTTTCTGACCAGTGCATTTCTGACCACTGTGTTCCTGACCACTGTGTTTCTCGTCATAGTGTTTCCGACCACTGTGTTTCTGATCACTGTGTTTCTCACCAGTGTGTTTCTGAGCACTGTGTTTCTGACCAGTGCATTTCTGACCACTGTGTTCCTGACCACTGTGTTTCTCGTCATAGTGTTTCCGACCACTGTGTTTCTGATCACTGTGTTTCTCACCAGTGTGTTTCTGAGCACTGTGTTTCTGACCAGTGCATTTCTGACCACTGTGTTCCTGACCACTGTGTTTCTCGTCATAGTGTTTCCGACCACTGTGTTTCTGATCACTGTGTTGGAAAGCATCGACTCCGACAAGAGTAATTACCACTTTCTCAACACCGGTTCAGGTCCGAGACCGAACCACCTTGACCTAACGGCCCTCAGTCAGACTGACCGTTGAGTTCAATGTGTCAAGTCATCCCCTAATAACGTGACACCTGTCACATGTGTCCGGCTAGCGGAAAGAAGCCGTTGCTCTGCTCATTTGTCCTGTTCTGTCCTTTTTTGCCAAGGATGCTCATTCCCTCGAGTTAACGAGAACATTTATTCCCATCCTGCTCCCCTTTGGTTCCGCGGCCTTGCCACCGTGTCTTCGCTCTGCTCGCACCTCGCATTCCTTGTCTTCACCAGTCCCTCTCAGCTCTTCGTCCAGTCACTCTCACTCCTTCGCTCAACTCTCTTTCTCCTCCAACCATCACTCACCCCTCTAGCGCTCTCTCACATCAGCTTGTCTATCTCGACTGCCTCACGTCTCAGCTTCTGTCAACCTCCGCGACTAACTCCTCGGGACCGCTCTCGCTTACGTCACTCCGCTGACGTACACATCCATGTCCCGACGCTTCTGCCTGCTCCTGCTTCTGCTGTTCTCATGCCTGCATTCTCTTGACACACTGTGTTTCTGACCACAGTGTTTCTGACCACTGTGTTTCTGACCACTGTGTTTCTGACCAATGTCTGTCTGACAACTGTGTTTCTGACCACTGTGTTTCTGACCACTGTGCTTCTCACCAATCTGTTTCTGACCATTGTGTTTCTGACCACGGTGTTTCCGACCACTATGATTATGACCACAGTGTTTCTGACCACCGTGTCTCTGACCACTGTGTTTCTCACCAGTGTGTTTCTGAGCACTGTGTTTCTGACCACTAGGTTTCTGACCAATGTGTTTCTGACCAGTGTGTTTCTGACCACTGTGTTTCTGACCAGTGTGTTTCTGACCATCGTGTTTCTGACCACTGTCTTTCTGACCAGTGTATTTTTGACCACTGTGTTTCTGACCAGTGTGTTTCTGACCACTGTGTTTCTGACCAGTGTGTTTCTGACCACTATGTTTCTGGTAATAGTGTTTCTGACCAGTGTGTTTCTGACCATTGTGTTTCTGACCAGTGTGTTTCTGACCACTATGTTTCTGGTAATAGTGTTTCTGACCAGTGTGTTTCTGACCATTGTGTTTCTGACCAGTGTGTTTATGACCACTGTGTTTCTGACCAGAGTGTTTCTGACCTGTGTCTTTCTGACCAGTGTGTTTCTGACCACCGTGTTTCTGGCCTGTGTGTTTCTGACCAGTGTATTTCTGACCACTGTTTTTCTGACCACTGTGTTTCTGACCAGTGTGTTTCTGACCAGTGTATTTCTGACCACTGTTTTTCTGACCACTGTGTTTCTGACCAGTGTGTTTCTGACCACTGTGTTTCTGACTATTGTGTTTCTGACCACGGTGTTTCTGACCACTGTGTTTCTGACCAGTGTCATTCTGACCACTGTGTTTCTGACCACTGTGTCTCTGACCACTGTGCTTCTTACCACTTTGTTTCTGACCAGTGAATTTCTGACCAGTGTGTTCCTGACCACTGTGTTTCTGACCATTGTGTTTCTGACCACTGTGTTTCCGATCACTGTGTTTCTGACCACTCTGTTTATGACCACAATGTTTTTGACCACTGTGTGTCTGACCACTGTGTTTTTGACCAGTGTGTTTATGGCCAGTGTGTTTCTGACCAGTGTGTTTCAGACCACTGTGTTTCTGACAAGTGTGTTTCTGACCACTGTGTTTCTGACCAGTGTGTTTCTGACCACTGTGTTTCTCGTCATACTGTTTCCGACCACTGTGTTTCTGACCGGTGTGTTTCTGACCACTGTGTTTCTGACCAGAGTGTTTCTGACCAGTGTTTTTCTGACCAGTGTGTTTCTGACCACCGTGTTTCTGACAAGTGTATTTCAGACCAGCGTGTTTCTGACTATTGTGTTTCTGACCAGTGTGATTATGACCACTGTGTTTCTGAACAGTGTGGTTCTGACCACTGTGTTTCTGACCATTGTGTTTCTGAACATTGTGTTTCTGACCACTGTGTTGGAAATCATCGACTCCGACAATAGTTGTTACCACATTCTCAATAACGGTTCAGGTCCGAAACCGAACCACCTTGACCTAACGGCCCTCAGTCAGACTGTCCGTTGAGTTCAATATGTCAAGTAATCCCCTAATAACGTGACACTTGTCACCTGCGTCCGCCTTGCGGAAAGAAGTCGTTGCTCTGCTCATTTGTCCTGTTCTGTCCTTTTTTGCCAAGGATGCTCATTCCCTCGAGTTAATGAGAACAGTGATTCCCATCCTGCTCCCCTTTGGTTCCGTGGCCTTGCCACCGTGTCTTCGCTCTGCTCGCACCTCGCATTCCTTGTGTTTGCCAGTCTCTCTCAACTCTTCGCCCAGTCAGTCTCGCTCCTTCGCTCAACTCTCTTGCTCCTCCAACCATCACTCATCTCTCTTGCTCTCTCTCACATCAGCTTGTCTATCTCGACTGCCTCGCGTCTCAGCCTCTGTTAACCTCCGCGACCAACTCCTCGGGACCGCTCTCACTTACTCCACTCCGCTGACATACACTTGCATGCCTTGACGCGTCTGCCTGCTCCTGCTACTGCCGTTCTCATGCCTACATTATTCTCACATTGTATCAAAGCTTCAGACAATGTCACATGGAGTCTTGTGACCGCGTCATCGCTCTGCCGCAACCCTTCCTTCATCGCATTCATTTGCGTTCCTCTACCACTGCTATCGTCGCCTCATGCTTCTCAACTTTGTCCGCAGCTGACATCAGCAGCACTGCCTGACGAGTTTCCCACGCTGAAGAAAACGCCTCGTCATCCTAAAGGAAGCCCTGTGCCTATTTCCACGCCCGTGGTCAACGATCGGTGACTTGTCATCCACGTCTGCCGCAAGCAACTCTCGAACCGCCGCATGCCGTCAAATGCCAAGAAGCCTACTGCCATCTGCCATCCACTGCCCCTCATTGCCTCTGGCTCCACAAGCAACTCCTCCTCTCGCCTCTTTCCTCCTCAGCCTCATCTGCTACTTCATCCTCGTCATCTTCAACCCACCTGTATCTATCATCTTGAGCTGCCTTCTCGCACCGCCATCTCGCTCTGTCAGCAGCTGGAGTCCAAACTGCGGTCGTCAGGATATCGGACACCACCAGTCTTCCTGCTCCCATTTCCGAGCCGACTAGGGAACAAGCCGTCACTCTCCTGACATCAACGGATGAGTGCCCATGCCCGCTGCTCGACTCACTCTGTCGTAACCAACGTCCTCGAACTATCAGGATAACGAACACCAGCAGTCTTCCTGCCCACGGAAGGGCCAACTGAGGAACAAGCCGTAACTCTCCAGAAAGCATAGGAAGTGGTTGTGTCACTCTACTTCTCAGCCGCACTACCTCTCATCTCTCCTGCCACTGATTGCCTCACTATCTACCTTCCTTCTTGTGCATCACTGTCCTCATTCTTCGCGTCATTCCATCTACTGCCTTGGGTCCTTCTTGCCATCTTCGCTCCAGTTTCTTCAGCTCCATCAGCCGTCTGTTCCTGCCTCATCTCCGTTTTTCTGTCATAAGCATCCTCCGCGCCGCTTTCACATCAATCATCTTCATCAGCTTTGTCTTGCAGCGCACATGGTTTTGCACGTCTGCCCACTCATTCATCAGTTACCTCATCCGCTTCCGCATCGTTCTCTGCTCGGCACAAGGATCCGCCCAGTCGCATCACCTGTTCCACGACAACCAGCGCCCACGCCTGAACTTCGTTCAGCGCACGCGGCTTGCCCCTACGCCCACTCTGCCATCATCATCAGCCTTTGTTTCATCATCAGCAACCATCAGCATCTGTGACCAGCAAAAGGATCTGCACGAGCTAGCTGCCCGCTTCGCAGCAGCCTGCACCCACGCCGGTCGCAGATTTATCGCGGCGTATTGGCCTCTGTGTTTCTCACCACTGTGTTCCTGACAAGTGTGTTTCTGACCATTGTGTTTCTGACCACTGTGTTTCTGACCACTGTGTTTCTGACCA
>SZWC01015611.1:14079-28304 GCA_023375785.1 Penium margaritaceum | reverse complement strand
TGGTGCAAACTGGTTGCGGAGTGGTGCGAACTGGTTGCAGAGTGTTACGAACTGGTTGCGGGGTGGTGCAAACTGGTTGCGCTGTGGTGCGAACCGGTTGCGGAGTGGTGCGAACTGATTTCGGAGTGGTGCAAACCGTTTGTGGAGTGGTGCGAACAGGTTACGGAGTGGTGCGAACTGGTTGCAGAATGGTGTGAACTGGTTGCGGAGTGGTGCGAAGTGGCTGCAGAGTGGTGCGAACTGGTTGCGGAGTGGTGCGAAGTAGTTGCCGAGTGGTGCGAACAGGTTGCGGAGTGCTGCGGATTGGTTGTCCAGTGGTGCAAACTGGTTTCATAGTGGAGCAAACCAATGTGGAGTGGTGCAAACCAATTGCGTAGTGGTGCGAACCGGTTGCGGAGTGGTGCGAACTGGTTGCGGAGTGCAGCGAACCAGTTGCGGAGTGGGGCAAACTGGTTGCGGAGTGGTGCGAACTGGTTGAGGAGTGGTTGAGGAGTGGTACAAAATGGTTGCGGTGTAGTGCGAACTGGTTGCGGTGTGGTGCAAACTAAGTGCGGAGTGGTTTTAACTGGTTGCGAAGGTGTGCGAACGGGTTGCGGAGTGGTGCGAATGGGTTGTGGAGTGGTGCGAACTGGTTGCGGACTGGTGCGAACTGGTTGCAGAGTGGTGCGAACTGGTTGCGAAGTGGTGCGAACTGGCTACAGAGTGGTGCGAACTGGTTGCAGAGAGGTGCGAACTTGTTGTGGAATGGTTCAGACTAGTTGCGGAGTGGTGCGAACTGGTAAACGAATGGTGTGAGCTGGTTGCGGAGTGGAGGGAACTGGCTGCCGAGAGGTGCGAACCGGTTGCGGAGTAGTGCGAATTGGTTGCGGAGTGGTGCTAACTGGTTGCGGAGTTGTGCAAACTGGTTGTGGAGTGGTGCAAACTGGTTGAGGAGTGGTGCGAACTGAATGCGGAGTGGTGCGGTCTGGTTGCAGAGTGGTGCCAACTGGTTGCGGAGTGGTGCGAACTGGTTGCGGAGTGGTGCGAACTGGTTGCGGAGTGGTGCGAAATGGTTGCGGAGTGGTGTGAACTGGTTGCGGAGTGGTGCGAACCGGTTGCGGAGTGGTGCGAACCGGTTGCGGAGTGGTGCGAACCGGTTGCGGAGTGGTGCGAACCGGTTGCGGAGTGGTGCGAACCGGTTGCGGAGTGGTGCGAACCGGTTGCGGAGTGGTGCGAACCGGTTGCGGAGTGGTGCGAACCGGTTGCGGAGTGGTGCGAACCGGTTGCGGAGTGGTGCGAACCGGTTGCGGAGTGGTGCGAACCGGTTGCGGAGTGGTGCGAACCGGTTGCGGAGTGGTGCGAACCGGTTGCGGAGTGGTGCGAACCGGTTGCGGAGTGGTGCGAACCGGTTGCGGAGTGGTGCGAACCGGTTGCGGAGTGGTGCGAACCGGTTGCGGAGTGGTGCGAACCGGTTGCGGAGTGGTGCGAACCGGTTGCGGAGTGGTGCGAACCGGTTGCGGAGTGGTGCGAACCGGTTGCGGAGTGGTGCGAACCGGTTGCGGAGTGGTGCGAACCGGTTGCGGAGTGGTGCGAACCGGTTGCGGAGTGGTGCGAACCGGTTGCGGAGTGGTGCGAACCGGTTGCGGAGTGGTGCGAACCGGTTGCGGAGTGGTGCGAACCGGTTGCGGAGTGGTGCGAACCGGTTGCGGAGTGGTGCAAACTGGTTTCGGAGTGGTGTGGACTGGCTGCGGAGGGGTGCAAACTGGATGCGGAGTGGTGCAAAAGGGTTGCGGAGTGGTGCGAACGGGTTGCAGAGTGGTGCGAACTGGTTGTGGAGTGGTGCCAACCGGTTGTGGAGTGGTGTGAACTGGTCGCGGAGTGGTGCAAACTGGTTGCGGAGTGGTGCGATCTGGTTGCGGAGTGGTGCAAACTGGTTGCGGAGTGGTGCAAACTGGTTGCTGAGCGCTTCAAACTGGTTGCGGAGTGGTGGGATCTCGTTGCGCAGTGGTACAAACTGGTTGCGGAGTGGTGCGAACTGGCTGCGGAGTGCTGCGAACTGGCTGTGCAGTGGTGTGAACTGGTTGCGGAGTGGTTCGAACTGGTTGCGGAGTGGTGCGAACGGGTTGCGGAGTGGTGTTAACTGGCTTCGGAGTGGTGCGAAGTGGTTGCGAAGTGGTACAAACTGGTTTCGGAGCGGTGCGAACTGGTTGCGGAGTGGTGCGAACTGGTTGCGGAGTGGTGCAAACTGGCTGCGGGGTGGTGTAAACTGGTTGCGGGGTGGTGCAAACTGGCTGTGGAGTGCTGCGAACTGATTGCGGTGTGGTGCAAACTGGTTGCGGAGTGGTGCGAACTGGTTGCGGAGTGGTGGGAACTCGTTGCGCCGTGGTGCGAACTGGTTGCAGAGTGGTGCGAACTGGTAGCGGAGTGGTGCAAACTTGTTTTCGGAGTGGTGCGAATTGGTTGATGAGTGGTGCGAACTGGCTGCAGAGTGGTGCGAACTGGTTGGGGAGTGGTGCGAACTGGTTTCGGAGTGGTGCGAACTAGTTGCGGAGTGGTGCGAACGGGATGTGGAGTGGTGCGAACTCTTTGCGGAGTGGTGTGAACAGATTGCGGAGTAGTGCGAACTGGTTGCAGAGTGGTGCAAACTGGATGCGGAGTGGTGCGATTTGATTGCGGAGTGGTGCGAACTGGTTGCGGAGTGGTGCAAACTGGTTGCGGAGTGGTGCAAACTGGTTGCGGAGTGGTGCAAACTGGTTGCAGAGTGGTGGGAACTGGTTGCGGAGTGGTGGGAACTGGTTGCGGAGTGGTGCGAACTGGGTGCAGAGTGGTGTGAACTGATTGCGAAGTGGTGCGAACTGGTTACGGAGTGGTGCGAACTGGTTGCGCAGTGGTGCGAGCTGGTTAAGCAGTGGTGCGAACTGGTTGTGGAGTGGTGCGAACTGGTTGCGGATTGGTGCGAACTGGTTGCGGAGAGGGAAGAACTGATTGCGGAGCGGTGCGAACTGGTTGCAGAGTGGTGCGAACTGGTTGCCGAGTGGTGCGAACTGGTTGCCGAGTGGTGCGAACTGGTTGCCGAGTGGTGCGAACTGGTTGCCGAGTGGTGCGAACTGGTTGCCGAGTGGTGCGAACTGGTTGCCGAGTGGTGCGAACTGGTTGCCGAGTGGTGCGAACTGGTTGCCGAGTGGTGCGAACTGGTTGCGGAGTGGTGCGAACTGGTTGCGGAGTGGTGCGAACTGGTTGCGGAGTGGTGCGAACTGGTTGCGGAGTGGTGCGAACTGGTTGCGGAGTGGTGCGAACTGGTTGCCGAGTGCTGCGAACTGGTTGCGGAGTGGTGCGAACGCGTTGCGCAGTGATGCAAACTGGCTGCGGAGTGGTGCATACTGGTTGCAGAGTGGTGCGAACTTGTTGTGCAGTGGTGTGAACTGGCTGTGGAGTGGTGCGAACTGGTTGCGGGGTGGTGCGAACGGGTTGCGGAGTGGTTGAAACTGGCTGCGGAGTGGTGCGAACTGGTTGCAGAGTGGTGCAACCTGGTTTTGGAGTGGTGCGAACTGGTTGCGGAGTGGTGGGAACTGGTTGCGGAGTGGTGCAAACTGGCTGCGGGGTGGTGCAAACTGTTTGTGGAGTGCTGCGAACTGGTTGCGGAGTGGTGCGAACTGGTTGCAGAGTGGTGCAACCTGGTTTTGGAGTGGTGCGAACTGGTTGCGGAGTGGTGGGAACTGGTTGCGGAGTGGTGCAAACTGGCTGCGGGGTGGTGCAAACTGTTTGTGGAGTGCTGCGAACTGGTTGCGGAATGGTGCAGACGGATTGCCGTTCGGTGCAAACTGGTTGCGGAGTGATGCAAACTGGCACCCGAGTGTTGCAAACTGGTTGCGGAGTGGTGGGAACGTGTTGCGCAGTGGTGCAGATTGGTTGCGGAGTGGTGCGAATTGGTTGCGGAGTGGTGCGAACAGGCTACGGAGTGGTGCAAACTGGCTGCGGAGTGGTGCGAACTGGTTGCGGAGTGGAGCGAACTGGTTGCGGAGTGGTCAAAACTGGTTGAGGAGTGGTGCAAACTGGTTACAGAGTGGTGCGAACTGGTTGCGGAATGGTGCGAACTGGTTGCGAAGTGGTGCGAGCTGGTTGCGAAGTGGTGTGAACTGGTTGCGTAGTTGTCTGAATTGGTTGCGGAGTGGTGCCAACTGGTTGCAAAGTGGTGCAAACTGGTTGTGGAGTGGTGCGAACTGGTTGCGGTGTGGTGCGAACTGGATGCGGAGTGGTTGATACCCCCAATCTTTCCGCGTTGTTATTCCTTTTAGCGAATGATTCGGCTCTGCGCCGATCTGCGGAACACGCACTCTACCGCTACTGCTACCCATCGTACTCAAAGAGAGAGCAACCGTTATCCGCGAGTCACAACCTTGGAGTGTCGGCGCGGATGCCTAACCGGTGAGTAACGCTCCGCGGTCCACTTCTTGCCACACGGGAGTCCACCACCTCGTGGCGTCGGACTCCTCTCCGCGGAAGCCTCGTTCCGCGAACGTGTGCAAGCAAGGGACCGCCTGCAGCTTCCTCCACTCGGACTCTTGGTTCTTCACGCGCTAAACTCCTAGATCCGCGGACCATGCTCCGCAGGCAATTGAGGGTTGGAGGGCGGAGGACGGGACACAGGAAACGAGAACAGGCCAAGGACTTTGAAAAGCTGATTGCGGAGTACACATAATGCTCTCGAATGCAAGCAAGTCTGAGTTGCACTTGTGCTACTGCCAGTCAGGCCTTTTTCTACTTGGGACTCCGCACAGCGTAACTATACACTGTCGGTCTCATCCCTCTCACACTGACCTACTCCCTCTACTTGGATTCCTCGCGGTGCGGCTACGCACCACGGGTCTTGTCCTCACACACATACAATCTTCTACCGGTCGCTTTTCTTCATCCGCGGCTCGTGCACGCGGTTCTTCGTGTTCTTCCTTGAATCTTCCATCTCTGCTATGTGCCCTCCCATCTCTCTTCTTGGATTGCCCCTGTCAGCCTTGTGTTCTGATTGGTCGCGCTCCTGCCACTGTTCTACTGTCGCTTGGTTTGGTCCGCAGATGTCTTGCACATCCGATGTTCCACCTTCCTTCTCCTCCTTCCATTATTCGGCATCTGTTCCCTTTCCACCGCGATCTTTCCCGCTGGGCCATCCTTCCCCCTACCGCCACCGGACTCCGCGCTACCCCATGTTCTACCGCAACCTTGGTGCGGGAGCCAGCTTTCCACGCGTGTCCTTCCGTGCTTGTTGCTCTTGGCAGGGTCTTGTCCGCGGATCTACTGATCCGCGGAGCTGGCTTTCCGCGGATACATCTTTCCCCCGCGGAGCTGCGGTGGATTTCCGCCTGACACAGATGCCCCCAAACCCCCCTTTTCTCAAGACTCTGCCCCAAAGTCGTGTCTTCGTAGCAGGCGCGTGAACTTCCCTTGCGGTCCTGGCCGCTACCGGTGTTGGCAGGGACGGCAGTATGTTTCCACCTCCCCGCCCTCTCGTTGCTACTTCACAGAACATTCCCGATGCACGTACAGCTGGTAGCCCTCACATCCAGCTCCTACGGTGATATCTCCTGCTCCCAATCTTCTCTTGCAGGTCAAGCAGTGTGGGATCCGCTCATACGTCCTGCAACTGGTGCAGCGGTACACCATGTGTCCCTCCTCACTCCTTCCCACCCCCGCGGCGCACTGCGCATGGGCCCATCCTCCGCAGTGTTCACAGTGACATGCCATCCCCGTGCCGATCCCTCCGCATCCGTCTCCGCAGCATCGCAATCCGGATATCTTCGTTCCCCAGTCCTCTTTTCGGGATTGAGCGAGGCATCGCTGACAGGTCCACAACCCTTCCTTACCCCTCTTTCCACATCTCAGGTGACACATCCTCCGGCACATGCCACACCCTTTCCCGAACTCCGCCATCCCTTCCTGAGAGGCAGCGCATGCAGGCTCTCGGATTTCCGCGGTGAAGCTGAGGTAGCAGAATGTCTCGAGGAGCTCGTTGCCCACGCATTGGTGACATTGGCCCTTCCAAGCGGAGTTGCCCATCACCAGGCATTCGCGCTGGGCGGACCTCATGCAGGCATCGCACTTTTCCTCATCTTGCACCATCTTCATGCACGTGGGACATGTCGCAGATGGATTCCTTTCCCCTTCCGCTTCTTCTTCTTCTGACTCTTCCTCTTCCCTGTCCTCGTTCACTCGGGGTGCCTTGCGGATTCCTCGCCGCCTTTCAATCTCCTCCTTGCACATTCTGCACACCGCGGCCCCACTTTGCCCTGCGCGCTCGTCACGAGGCGGCACCAGGCAGCCAGTACAGATATGGCGGTGGCATCCACCACAATCCTGCACTTCCACTCCCCACCATTGGCCGCACTGAGCACACCTCTTCTCTTCCCTTTCCTTCTGCCTCCTTTTTTTTGCCGGGACACGTCCCTTCGCCTGCCATTGTCTCATTGTAGCCCTAGATACTGTGCGTGGACCTTTCCGTCGCTCACTGGGCCCCTCCTCCTCTTCCTCCTCCTCCTCTTCCTCTGGGTCCCACCTTCCGCGGGGTGGTGCTCCCCCGGCGCCGGGTCCTGCTCCTTCTTCCTCCTGCCGCTTTTTCACAGCTTCATCCTCAGCCGCCTCTCTCAGGCATAGCAAGCAGGTGCGGTTTGCTCCGATGCAAGTCTTAGAGGCCCCGCCGGCGTGTTGATGCGCGGGCTTCCCGCATACCCGGCACACCACTTTTAGTCGTGGCTCAGCAGGGAGGTTTTCCCCGCACCACACACATGGGCCAGTGTGGGTAGCAAGGGTCTTGGGGCTCATTGGTACCGCCGTCCGCGGTGGCATTTCCCAGGATGGTTGCTGGGTTTTTTCTGCCGGGGTCTGACGTTCAGGCATGCCTGCAGGTTCCCTCTTCGTCCGCTCCCGCTGACCCTTATGTTCCGACTGCTGCTCCCGCCTTGGCTGCTCTCATCGTGGTTCCCTCCACACCTCCTCCGTTGCTAGTTCGCGGACATCAGATTCCTCCTCCTCCACCTCCTCAGGCTCCTGGCTCCACTCCTGCTCCTGTTGTGATACTCGTTCTTCACAGATGTCCAGCACCTCCTCCGATCTCCACCCCCGCGAGCCCTTCCGCTATCCCAGGGGCGGTAGACGACTTCCTGTCCCTGGGATATGCGTCTGCCATGCCGGCGGCAGCAGCACAAACTCGGTGGCCGGATAACTGCGGTTGCTGAACCCTTCCGGTCCCTCCAACCATACTTTCCCTGCCTCAACGCTGGCCACGCGGTATACCTCCCGTGGCTCTCCCGCTTCTCGTCCCGCATTGGAGAAGGGGCGGAGATACACCAAGTGGCCCTCTTCGATGGGCCCATGGTTCAATTGTCGGTTGGCTGCGTCACATACAGGCCAGGCAACAACAGAACCCCTCAGCCTTGCTTCCGCTCGCATTGCCCTCGTTCTCTCACAGCGCTCGCGAAACCATTCCGCGACCTCCCTGTCCACCTCCTTCACCGAACGCTTCCCTTGTTCCTCAGGGGCAAGTGGCAGCCTCAGCCGTTTCTGAGGCAATCCCATTGTCGCTCACGGTGGTTGGCCGATAAGCAGCATGTGAGGTGAGAAGGAGGTTGCGCGACTAGGTGTTATGTTGATGAAGTACGCCGTCTTCTTTAGCTTCTCTGCCCAGCTGCTACCTTCCGCGGTGGCAACTGCTCGCTCCAATATCTCATGCACCCACTCCACTTGTCCCTGGGATTCTGGTCTGTGCCGCCCGGAGTGCACGTGGCGGACCCCCCATTCCTCCAGCTCCTCTCTGAAGGCCCCCATGAATTTGGTGTCGTTGTCGCTATGTACCACGCTGCATCGACCAAAACGGTAGAAGATTTCTTCGCGGATGAACTTTGCTGTGGTGGCAGAGCTCTTGTTGGGCACGGCGCGGACCCAGGGGTACTTCGTGAAGTGGTCTACTGCTGCAATCCAATATCGGTTCCCTTGGTCGCGGTGCGCGCGAGGGCCATGGAAGTCGATGATGATCTTCTCCAGCGGCTCACCGATGGAAGAGGGTTGAAACAGCGGCTGGTCTCGTGGTGTAGTCTTCCGCGCGTGCTCGCAGGGAGCGCAGTGCTGCACCACCTCTTTAATGAGGGCCACCAGGTTAGGCACATGGAGAATGGGTGCTAGACGGTCCTTTAGTGCCTGTATGCCGGTGTGATGATGACGGTGGTAGGCCTCCACCACCGCCTTCTGCAGTGTGGGCGGAGATACCCACAGGACCCGCGGAGTCAGTTTCCAGAGGCGGCCCTCTTCCCATGCGTAGTGCTCACACAGACGGGCCAGGTTATCCTTCTTCCTTTGATCAAATTCCACACCCAGCTGTGTCTCCAGATCCGCATACACCTTTTGCGCCTCCCCCTTCTGCTGCTCCTTGCTCCTTGCGCAGAGGAGAATATGGGCGGTCTGCCAGATCCGCCATTCCTGCGTCTCCATTGGTCCCTTCCTTCCCGCTTCCTCTGCCCCTACTTCCCTCGGCTTCCGTTTTGTCTCCAGCACTCGTGCTGTCAATCCGCGGGCTCGCCTCGCCTCTTGCTCCGCCTTCATGGCCTCAAACTTCTTACGCTTATCTTCATCATAGACTGGTGGCTCCTTGTCCCACGAGTCAGGTGCAGGGAACAGCCGCAGGATCCCCACCGCCCGCAGCTCTCCTTCATCCCACTGGTCGCGTAGTCTAGTCTCAGTGGGTCCTCCAAGCCGTCTGTTGCGTCCTCCAGCGCGGTGTAACTCAATCACCTCCTTTTTCCGCGGAGCTACCCCTGAAGCTCGCAACAGCCCCTGGCTCCGTGTGAGGGGGTGTTCCTCCTCCGACTCTCCCGGTGATTCACTGATCTCGAAAACCACCACCACTGTTGCTTCATCTTGCCCACGTCCCTATTGTTCTGCCCCTTTGCGGACATCCGTTACAGCTGCCTCTCCCAAAGCAGGGCGCAGCGGAAGCGGCACCATTTCCGCGGGCATGTTGACCTTGCGGAAGACTGCCATCAGGAGCTATGCCGCTTGCGTAGCCTCCCGTTGAGCTTGCGCCAGTTGTTCGGGGGTGACGCTGGAGCCCTCGTGCGTCCGAGACTGTTTCCTTGGTTCCGCGGCCGCTGTTTCTCCTGCCTTCCTTTTTCCCTTTGATGTGGGAGTGGTTTCCCCCGGGGGAGTCTGCTCCGGCTCCTTGTTCCAACTGGCGTCAGTTGCGGTTGCTGCCTCTCTGGCTGTTTCCGCAGCTCTCTTCACCACCGCTGCCACTCGGGTCTTGAGTTGTGCCTCCCGCCGGAGGATGCTGGCAGACATCTCTAGGGGGTGGTGCCTAGCCTTGTATTTTCTCGCCATTAGATATCCCCCTTCCACGGCTGCATGCTCCTTTGCTATTTTTGCGCCTCTTACTGTCCCTGCCGCTACACTGGCTACTTCTTCCTTGGCTGCTCCTAAGGCTATTTGTGTATCTTCCATTATCTGCACTTCCATGGCCTTTGTTTCTGCCATCGCTTGTGCTGTTGCCTCTATTGCTGCTGCCCTTACTTCTGCCTCCGCTGCTGCTGCTACCTCCGCTTGCGCGGCTGCTACCGTTGCCTCTGCATCCATCACAATTTCCTTTATGAGCTGCTCTGCAGTCTTCTGTTCTGCCTTGGCCGCCGCCTCGCGCTCCTGGGTCACGTGAATGTCAACCTTCGCAGCCTCCGCGACAGCTTGCTCCGTCTCAACTGCTTCTACTTCCCACACCTTCCGCAGGCGTTCTTGCATGTTCTGTAGTTGAGGGGTGATTTGGGCGTATTCACGCGCCTCTTCCACTTCCGCGTCTTGCCTGCTCTTCTCCTCCCGGCATACTTCCGCCGCCTCCTTGGCCCAATGTCGCACTTCCTCTTCCCTGAGTGGCAGTTTCTGCTCCCACACCGCGGTCTAAAGTCCACGCGCAACTGCCGTTGCCACTCTGGTGCGTGGTATGTTTTGCAGCGTCAACGTCCAGCACCTTTCCATGGCCATCATCCATTGCCCCTCCGGCACCTGAGTTCCAGCCATCCGCGACTGCTCCGTTTGTGGGTATTGCATGCTCCACTTGGCGTATGTTAGGTTGAGCAAGTATCCCCACCTCTGCTCATCCGCCGCAGATCTTCGTCGCGGAGCCTCCGCCGATCTTGGTCTCTGGTCGTTCAGCTGATAGAGGATGAGGGCTCTGGCCCTTTCCTAGAGCAGATGCACGTAGCGTCCTTTTGGGCTGCTGCGCTGGTCCCTCCGCACCCTAAGCCACCACACGCGAGCAGCCTCCAGTGATGGATTCGGTCGTTCAGTGTCCAGGAATTTCGCGACTCCTGTCATGTCACTTGCCAGCTTTGGGTTGATGCTCAGGATGTCTCTTAGGGCCAAGACGAGGCGTTCCGCGCCTGCCGTCTCTAGCAGTTGTACCTGCCTATCGTGTAGCCCGAGGGCTACTGCTCCTGTTGCCGCTCCCCTCAGTACCACCTGCCACATCTTGCCGAACAGAGAGTCCGCGAATTCCTCGCGGATCACCCACGGCACTTCCGCCAGCAGTTGAAGCATGACGCTGCTTATGACTTTGAGCAGCAAGGCAGCCTTGGGCTGCTCTCCACTATCTCCCAAACTTTCTTCAAGGTGCGTTCCTGCTCCCTCCATCACCGTTCCTGCCCCCACCAGGGGATGCACGGGTTGCCGGTTCGGGCTTCCGTGCGAGGTTGGTGGCGAGTGGGGGAGTGCCGTCACCGCCGCGGAGGGAGCTGGGGCTGTTGGTGCCTGGGCCCCTTCTTGCGGGCTGGGTGTCGGCGTAGCAGCTGCTTTTGCGCTTGCTTGCGTCGTTCCTTCCGCGGGTTCCATGCGCCCGAAGGTATGCGTTGGAGGTGTGCTTGTGGCCGGGCTCTGTTGTGATGAGCCTGTCGATCTCGCCGTTGGTGGCGTGGCTTGTGTTGGTGTCCCTTCCGCGGGGCTTGGCCGCGGTGGATTGCCCGCTGCTGGTGTCGGGGTTCGTGTCGGGGTTACGCCTGCGGCAGGGCTGGGCCGCGGTGAGGCCGCAGCTACTGCTCGCGTGGCTGTCACTGGTGTTGGCCAAGACCCCATTGCCACCATCTGTGACGCTAGTGTTCTTGTCTGTGGTGTTCTTGTTGTGGGACCCGACCGCGGTGGGGCCGCCACCTCTGCTGGTGGTGTTTGTGCCCGTGTCTGCTGGTTTCCCGTATCCGTGTTGAGAGCAAGGCGCCGCAGCTGCCGCCAACTGGTTGCAGAGTGGTGCAAGCTGGTTTCGGAGTGGTGCGAACTGGTTGCGGAGTGGTGGGAACTGGTTGCGGAGTGGTGCAAACTGGCTGCGGGGTGGTACAAACTGGTTGTGGAGTGCTGCGAACTGGTTGCGGAGTGGTACAACTGATTGCAGTGTGGTGCAAACTGGTTGCGGAGTGGTGCGAACTGGCAGCCGAGTGGTGCGAACTGGTTGCGGAGTGGTGCGAACCGGTTGCGGAGTGGTTCGGACTGGGTGCGGAGTGGTGCGAACTGGTTGTGGAGTGGTGCGAACTGGTTGCGGAGTGGTGCGAACTGGCAGCCGAGTGGTGCGAACTGGTTGCGGAGTGGTGCGAACTGGCAGCCGAGTGGTGCGAACTGGTTGCGGAGTGGTGCGAACTGGCAGCCGAGTGGTGCGAACTGGTTGCGGAGTGGTGCGAACTGGCAGCCGAGTGGTGCGAACTGGTTGCGGAGTGGTGCGAACTGGCAGCCGAGTGGTGCGAACTGGTTGCGGAGTGGTGCGAACTGGCAGCCGAGTGGTGCGAACTGGTTGCGGAGTGGTGCGAACTGGCAGCCGAGTGGTGCGAACTGGTTGCGGAGTGGTGCGAACTGGCAGCCGAGTGGTGCGAACTGGTTGCGGAGTGGTGCGAACTGGCAGCCGAGTGGTGCGAACTGGTTGCGGAGTGGTGCGAACTGGCAGCCGAGTGGTGCGAACTGGTTGCGGAGTGGTGCGAACTGGCAGCCGAGTGGTGCGAACTGGTTGCGGAGTGGTGCGAACTGGCAGCCGAGTGGTGCGAACTGGTTGCGGAGTGGTGCGAACTGGCAGCCGAGTGGTGCGAACTGGTTGCGGAGTGGTGCGAACTGGCAGCCGAGTGGTGCGAACTGGTTGCGGAGTGGTGCGAACTGGCAGCCGAGTGGTGCGAACTGGTTGCGGAGTGGTGCGAACTGGCAGCCGAGTGGTGCGAACTGGTTGCGGAGTGGTGCGAACTGGCAGCCGAGTGGTGCGAACTGGTTGCGGAGTGGTGCGAACTGGCAGCCGAGTGGTGCGAACTGGTTGCGGAGTGGTGCGAACTGGCAGCCGAGTGGTGCGAACTGGTTGCGGAGTGGTGCGAACTGGCAGCCGAGTGGTGCGAACTGGTTGCGGAGTGGTGCGAACTGGCAGCCGAGTGGTGCGAACTGGTTGCGGAGTGGTGCGAACTGGCAGCCGAGTGGTGCGAACTGGTTGCGGAGTGGTGCGAACTGGCAGCCGAGTGGTGCGAACTGGTTGCGGAGTGGTGCGAACTGGCAGCCGAGTGGTGCGAACTGGTTGCGGAGTGGTGCGAACTGGCAGCCGAGTGGTGCGAACTGGTTGCGGAGTGGTGCGAACTGGCAGCCGAGTGGTGCGAACTGGTTGCGGAGTGGTGCGAACTGGCAGCCGAGTGGTGCGAACTGGTTGCGGAGTGGTGCGAACTGGCAGCCGAGTGGTGCGAACTGGTTGCGGAGTGGTGCGAACTGGCAGCCGAGTGGTGCGAACTGGTTGCGGAGTGGTGCGAACTGGCAGCCGAGTGGTGCGAACTGGTTGCGGAGTGGTGCGAACTGGCAGCCGAGTGGTGCGAACTGGTTGCGGAGTGGTGCGAACTGGCAGCCGAGTGGTGCGAACTGGTTGCGGAGTGGTGCGAACTGGCAGCCGAGTGGTGCGAACTGGTTGCGGAGTGGTGCGAACTGGCTGCAGAGTGGTGCAAACTGGTTGCGGAGTGGTGCGGACTGGTTGCGGAGTGGTGCGAACTAGTTGCGCAGTTGTGCAAACTGGTTGCGGAGTGGTGCGATCTGGTTGCAGAGTGGTGCCAACTGGTTGGGGAGCGGTGCGAACTGGTTGTGGAGTGGTGCGATTTGGATGCGGAGTGGTGCGAACGGATTGCGAAATGTTGCCAACAGGTTGCGGAGTGGTGCAAACTGGTTGCTGAGTGGTGGGAACTTGTTGCGGAGTGGTGCAAACTGGTTGCGGAGTGGTGCAAACTGGTTGCTGAGTGGTGGGAACTTGTTGCGGAGTGGTGCAAACTTGATGTGGAGTGGTGCGAATGGGTTGCGGAGTGGTGCGAACTGGTTGCGGAGTGGTGCGATCTGGTTGCAGAGTGCTGCAAACAGGTTGCCGAGTGGTGCAAACTGTTTGCGGTGTGGTGCAATCTGGTTGTGGATAGGTGCGATCTGGTAGTCGCGTGGTGCGAACTGGTTGCGGGGTGGTGCGAACTCGTTGCACAGTGGTGCAAACTGCTTGCACAGTGATGCAAACTGGGTGCGGAGTGGTGCGAACTGGTTGTGCAGTGGTGTGAACTGGTTGCGGAGTCGTGTGAACTGGTTGCGAAGTGGTGCGAACTGGTTGCGGAGTGGTGCAAACTGGTTGCGGAGTGGTGCGAACTGGTTGCGGAGTAGAGCGAACTGGTTTCCGAGTGGTGGGAACACGTTGCGGAGTGGTTCGAACTGGATGCGGAGTGGTGCGCAATCATTGCGGAGTGGTTCAGACTGATTGTGGAGCGGTGCGAACTCGTTGCGGAGTGGTGCAAACTGCATGTGGAGTGGTGCAAACTGAGTGCGGAGTGGTGCGAACTGGTTGCGGAGTGGTGCAAACTGGTTGCGGAGTGGTGCAAACTGGTTGCGGAGTGGTCCAAACGGATTGTGGTGTGGTGCAAACTGGGTGCAAAGTGGTGCAAACTAGTTGCCGAGTGGTGCGAACTGGTTGGGCAGTGGTGCAAACTGGTTGAAGAGTGGTGCAAACTGGTTGCGGAGTGGTGTGAACTGGTTGCGGAGTGGTGCGAACCGGTTGCGGAGTGGTTCGGACTGGGTGCGGAGTGGTGCGAACTGGTTGCGCAGTGGTGCGAACTTATTGCTGAGTGGTGCAAACTGGTTGCGGAGTGGTGCGAACTGGTTGCGGAGTGGTGCGAACTGGTTGTGGAGTGGTGCGAACTGGTTGCGGAGTGGTGCGAACTGGTTGCGGAGTGGTGCGAACTGGTTGCGGAGTGGTG
>SZWC01015610.1:42714-68741 GCA_023375785.1 Penium margaritaceum | reverse complement strand
GTTCAACCTCTTCCTTACATTCTGACCTCATATACGTTCACGTGTCAACATAGTTATGTTGTACAATGTGCCCTTCAGACACCGGACGGTGTCTGCTTTCTCTCTTCATTGGTTTTTCCTACAATTGTAGGATGACATCATACAGCCATTTGAGGGTGATCTCATTGACTGGGATGCAATCTCTATTTGCATAAAGTATGATGACATTCCACGCATGTTTGACATCCTGAGAAGCATCACTCAGACTGATATTGCAGCGAAACGAGCAGCTGGTAGCCAAGTCTGGCAAAGATTTGTCTTCCCTCTGCCAACTACATTATGGACACCAATGTTGGGACACCGCATGGATGCTTTTGAATCATTGATGGAAGTGTTAAGACGGCGTTTGGAGTCGAAGTAAAAGACAATGCTGGGCGCAGAAAATTTCTTGACCTTTCAACAGGTTGGCCTAGCTTGGCCTTGAACTCCAGAGAGGTTTTCCTGATACATCTCTGATCAAGCTTTTAAAGGTTGTATAGTTGTACCAAGCCTGTTGTCACCCCTGGCCCCACCTTCCTGACCTTAGCCACAAGCACTCATTCAAGTTTTGCTCTGTGTCCATTATCACATCGCCACCAGATACATCTCGGTTTGGCTCACCTTGGTGCCTGCCTACGTGCATACAACACCACTGTGCAATGCATCTCTCGAAGACTTCCTCCAGTTTGGTTGTATCACAAACATTGAAGCTCCACAAACGAAAACATGGATGTGTCAAAGTTTGAAGAATGCTTGTAAGCCACAACTGGTGTTCGCCTTGATGCCATTGCAAATGTGACGGTTTCGATGGGAACATAGTAATGACAGCGACTCTCACACCATAGACAAACATGATAATGAAGTGGAGGCCAGAGGTGGTGAATAAGGTTGGAAATGCCCATATTGTTCGTCTAGTTGTCTGGTGTGGTTCTCATAGATACATTGGGAGGGTTTGTCGAGCTCCTAGACTAATAGTCTAGAAATTCCTTCCAAAGCTTCATGGACTTGTGTGTCTTCTGCTTCATGTAGCACTTTTCTTGATAGTGGTAGAAGGACGAGTGATGTTGCGGACCGTCATAAGCACATGGTTAAGGGAGACAATTACGTCAACCACAACAGAAGCGGTTGGGAAGAGAAAGCAAGAGAACATGTGTGAGACTAAAAGTGCATACCGTACTAGTTTCCAAAAAGGTTGAATCCAAATAATAGAAGTATCAAGACAAATGCTTGTGGGGCTTCATGAATTCCACACAAATACATGATACCATGTTTGCATTACACACGAGGAGAAAGAATTTTTTTTATTTTTTTTGGGTATAGACTCGACCCCCTCCGTGCGTCAACAACTCAACCTGCGGATCTCTACCTTTCATGTTTGAGTCCAACAACGGAATGAAGCAAGGGGTGCACATGCATTAGTGCAAGAGTCTCAATGGAACCCCATTGAGCCGAATGACGTGTAACTGCTCGCTTGCGAAAATCAAGCCTCACATCGCATGGTCTCTAGCGACTGAAAGGTGAGGTCACAGGGAATTTGAATCCACACAACGGCCTTGAAAGAAAAACAAAAAATGTCAAAGAATGCAAATTACGCATGATTACCAGATACATCGCATGAAATCTAGACGAGTGCAAAAAAGGATTAAAAATAATCGTAATGGGCATAATAACTCTTCTACCTGTTCCGCAAGGGGGTCAGGAACGCCCTAACTGGCGCTAAAAAAATAGGACTCCCCCGCCCGGCAGTTTAAACAAGAAAACCAGACTGCCCACTCGCTTCACCATGCTCGATTAGCGGCATGCGCCGCTGATCGAGCGAAGCGAGGTGGGGCATGTCAACCCCCCCTCACGATTCTCGCTCCCATGCGAGAATCACGATCAAACAATGACCTCTTTGTTTTTTTTTTCTCTTTTTTGACACTCAAACCCCCTAGTTTGATTTAGGGTTTTCTATGTTTTGCACAGGCGGAGCCCGTGCAAAAAATAAACCCTACATCAAACTAGGGGGTTTGCGTGTAAAAAAAAACATAGAGGTCATCACTCGATTGCGATCCAACGATAACGTCCATTTTCAAGATCAGGCGGAAACGCTTGTTTTTCTTTTTTTCCAAACATGCAAATCCCCCCAGTTGTTACATGCCAACTCTAGTCAAACCCCACCCCGAATTACATTTGGGATTTTAGGGTTTAAGTTTTGCACGCGCTCTGCTACTGCGAGGCCCAGCAGGTTCCCTTTCAATGCATGGGGAGTTTTGGGCCCTCCATGCAAACCACACGCAAACACCCCCCTCGAACATTCACAAACCCTTCAAAAGAGGGGTTTGTGAATGTTGAAAAAAACTTGTCAACATGAGCATGATGACGATGCATTGCATGCAGCACCGACATGTTGGAATTCCTCGTTGTTCGTATGTAAAATGTCAATATTCTCAAGACAGTGGTTAGGGACTTCTTATTCATCCGAACGCCTCATAAGACTATCTTTTTGTTCCGATCGCCGGGTAGGGCACATACACAGTCAAATTTCGTGGGTAATCCTTACATGTACCTAAAAACAATAAAGCACCTTTTAGATCCTGGTACGATGTGTTGGGGCTGGGCATAAGACGTTTTATGCGACAAGAGTCGACAGAGCTATGGGGCCAAGTGGCCAGGATAAGCAAGAGAGAAAATATGTCCTCATGGTAGACCACGCTAAGTCCACCACGGATGAGGTGTAGTCCTGGTTGATTGGGTTAGATAGCAACCTTATTGTGGTCGCTTAGCTGCCTGCGTTTTTGTCGTGTAGTCAATTTTTCTAGCAACGTTGTGCGATGGGAAGACGCCAGGAAAATAAATCCCGCGGTCAAGACAAGGGTGTTAACGTTCCCGGGTAGGGTGACGGTGGGGATGGGAGGAATGTGTATTATGAGGAGTGAGATTGACAATGCGCATCGAATGGGACCATGGGCATGTGAAATGGTGGAGTTTATAGGAAGGTACGCTTTGGTTTACCTAGCGGCCAAGCACAACGCAATGGCATGGTGAAAACGAGCAGTCACAACCCTACGGGGTGGAGCTCGCTGACCGAGCCCACCCTTCGGCCGGCGAGCGGAGCTCGCCGGCACTCTCCCAAAGGGCGAGGGCATAGTGCCTCTCGTGCCCCAAAAAACCACACAACCCCAAAACGGGTTCGATCCGAAAGTAGTACAGTCCTAACTAACCCAAGTTCAGAAGTAAGACTAAACTAGGTCACCCCAACATGGCAGTTCACACATCCATAAGGACAAAACTAGGTTATGATGAGTAAGACAAGAACTGCATCGGCAGGCTGCCGAATAGATCTGAGGCACTGCTACCAGGAGGGAAGCGAGCACGCGTGGAAAAGGCGGAAGTGTCGCCGATCCGCAGGTGGCGCGTGCGCTCACTGTGCGTCGCCTCCACTCTCTGTGTCAGCAGGCCCTGCACACTCATGGCCACAATGGAGAGTAAATATATATACAAGAGAGGATTAACACGCCCCCTTGGACATGAGTGCTGCAGGTGTGCAACCAAGTTGTTGGAGCTGCTGATGAAGTGAGGTGGAGGGAAGGGCTTTGGTAAGGAAGTCAGCAAGTTGGGCCTCACCCTTGATGGAGCAGACTAGTGTGGCCCCTGCTTCTACTGCCTCACGAACGAAATGATGTTCGACATGGATGTGTTTTGTGCGTGGATACAGCACACCATCAATCGTGGCGATGCGGCGCACAGCGGAGTCATCACAATGAAACGGCGTTGCAGGCACACGCAAACCCAGCTCCTCCAACAACCGTCCCAACCAAATTCCCTCGCAGGCTGCTTCGCCCAATGCCACATACTCAGCTTCCGCCACACTACGAGCCACACAAGACTGCTTTGCACTGCGCCACGACACAGCCATACCCCACACACGAATCACATACCCGCCCCCACTGCGAGCCCCCCTGTCACCCGCATAGTCACTATCACAGTACCCATCCAGCAGCGGACTTGATGTGGGTGAAAAGACGAGGCCAGAGCCAGCAGTTTCCAGTACATAGCGAAGCAACTTCAGCAAGGCTTCGTGATGCGTGCTGCGGGGCTGCTGACTGAACTGGGCCAATACATTGACAGCACAAGAGATGTCGAGACGTGTAGTGGATGCCAGATATGACAGACTACCAGTGACCTGTCTGTACAGTGTAGGGGCGCTTTCGGGCCCGTAGTCTGTGTTCTGTGCATCAAGGAGATGAGTATAGACGTCAGGACTCATGGGAGAGTGCTGTCGTGGCAGATGTTGCACAAGATGCTGGAAGCGTGTGGTGAGGAGTGCTATGAAATGCCCTTGATGCAGTGTCAGTGTGCGTGCTGTACGGTCTCTCGTGGTGGTCATGCCCAAGAAGTTGTGTGCTTCACCCAAGTCAGTCATGTTTTAGTGCTCAGTGAGAAGTGCTTTGGTCCGTGTGATGTGGGAAAGTGAGGGGGACAGGATGAGAAGATCATCGACATACACAAGCACTGCGATGGGCACATTGTCCTTCCAGCATAGGAAGAGAGAGGGGTCGCAGACACTTTGAGTGAACCCACCAGTTTCGAGTGTGTGCCTGATTTCTTTGTTCCAGCACCTGGGTGCCTGCTTCAGTCCATAGAGGGCTTTCAGCAGGAGCCACACACGATCAGTCCCGTCCTCAAAACCCTCTGGTTGTTTGACATACAGCTCTTCCTCAAGTGGACCAGTAAGGAACACATTTTTAACATCCATTTGGTGTATCTCCCAGTCTTCGTGAGCGGCGACGCCTAGCAGTGCTCGACTGGTGCCTTACTTGCCTACAGGAGCATAGGTGTCAGTGAAGTCTTGGCCTGGCACTTGATGGAAGCCCTTGGCGACTAGGCGTGCCTTGTATTTTTCAATCAGACCTGCTAGGTTCCGTTTTACCTTGAAGACCCATTTCACATCAATGGCTTTTCGACCGGGCGGCAAGGGGACCACTTGAAACACTTCGTGTTCAAGTAGCACATTTACCTCAGCTGCCATGGCCTTTTCCCATTCAGCAGCGTCAGTGCGCCCCCTTGCCTCAGTGACTGTCAGTGGTTCCACCACTGTAGAGTCGACCTTCGTGGGTCCAATACTGTGGTAGAACTGCCTGTAGTTTACTCGCGGAATGTCTCGCAATGACCGTTGCACAGGCTCAGGCGATGGTGTCACATCCTTCTTAGAGTCACTTGGTTTGTGGTGAGATGACAATCCTGGACTTGACTCTGCACTGATCAAATCCGCGGGAGTCAGTAGGTCAGCAGGGATTGGGTCACCTTTCTCCCCTTCCTTCTGTGCAGGTTTAGGGGTTGGTGTTCCCTCACCTGGAATGAACACGGGCACACTCACATAGTGCGGATAGTGTTCACCGGTTGTGACATTGGGGACATGCCGCAGAGTGCAAAAGAGCCTGTATGGAATGTGTTCCAAGAAGGATGCATCCCGACTTTCCAGAAAGCAATGACTCGTGGGATCCCAAAAACGACATGCTTTGGAGGCGTGTGACACTCCCACAAACACGCACCAGCGGCTGCGAGGGCTGAGTTTGTTTTTGCGTTGTGGCTGTGCAAACCATACGCAGGCCATTGTACCCCACACCCTAGCAGGGCGGAGATCTGCCCTTTCTTTGAACCACCATTCCCAGGGTGTGACAGCCTTGGGCAATGGACCTTGTGGAACACGGTTCCACACCCAAGTGACATATTTTACCGCTTCTTCCCAGAAACCAAACGACAGACCCGACTCAGTCAATAGCGTACGCAGAGCGTCACCAAGAGTACAATGCCATCGCTCTGCCACTCCGTTCTGTTGGGGTGTGTAGGGGGCATTGGTCTGGTGTTCAATGCCCTTTGTTTTGAGTGCTGCAGTCAGAGCACCCATAAATTCACCCCCACGGTCTGTACGCAGTTTCAGCAGCTTACACTTGGTCTGACGCTCTGCAAGCGCGATCCATTCAATGATCACCTGTTGTGTGTCCGCTTTAGTTTTCAGCAGGAAAGCCCAGCGAAAACGGCTATAATCATCTGTCCGTGTCAGTACATACTGGGACCCGTACTGGACTGATGGAATCGGCATGGGTCCTGTCAGGTCAGCGTGGACAGGTTCAAGTGGAGACTTACTTTCTGTTGATGATTTGGGAAAGACTTGCCGATGAGCCTTTCACTCATGACATTCTAGACAAGTATCTGCCTTCAACCCATGAGGACAATCATCTGGGTGGAGGCCTCGTGCAGCTGTGTGCCTGACCATATCCTCAATGAGGTCAGTGGGTATGTGTGCAAGACGACGGTGCAGCAGTTTAGTGTGCTTTGCATCCGTGACATTTGCAACATGTGCCTGTGGGCGGTGTGAGTGCGTTGGAACAAGAGGGAAGAGCGTCAGACGATAGAGCATGTCTGCATGCAACGGCCCGTCAACCAGCAGAGCACCAGTTGCATCAAAAAGAGTGCATCGTTGTTTCTGCATGACAGTGGACACACTTGCTTGACGATCGAGCTGACCACCAGACAACAAGTTCACTCTCAGTTTGGGTACAAGCAGGACACCAGTCAGCCATATCACCCCACCAGGCGCCTGAAGCACCACAGTGCCCACACCCTCAACTGCAAGCACTTCCCCAGACCCTGTCTTCACCCCCTCAACATCAGGCGCAGCATACAAGGAGGCAAAAAGCTGGCGATGCGGTGACATATGATGCGAGGCAGCAGTGTCATACAGCCACTCATGCATGGGCAAAATGTGCGTGGTGGTGACGTGCGTGTGCCCCAGCTGCTGACCTGACTGCTGCTGTGATGCTGTTTGATCCGGTGGATGGAGCTCCATCGGGGTAGTCCAGCCGATGGGCGGAGCTGTCGTGCGCTGCTGTGCCTCAGCCATTGCTGCGTAGACGCGCTGCACCCAGGCCGGTGTAGGAACTGGGGCTGTTGAGCCGGGCGGCACGTAGTAAGGACCCTGGTACATGAGCGGTGGACCCTGCTCCATGGAGAAAGACTGCTGGCAGATGAGGCAGGGGTGAACCGAACGTGGCTGCACCAAAAGGTGGAGGTGCCCGTGGTCCACCTATCCCTTGTGTCACCCAAGCCGACTGCTGCAACTGCTGGCTGAATTGAGGACGTGGCTGCTGAAGAATCTGCGGCTGCTGTGGAGGGGTCATGATGCGAAGAAGCTCAGGGCACACACGCCAGAAGTGTCCCTGCTGTCCACAGTAGTTGCAGGTACGACTCCCGACACCCTTTCGCGGCCGCACCCGCCCCCTGACTGTCCGCCTCGACCCCCTCCGCCGCCTCCTCCACTGCGGCCTCCCCCGTATCCAGATCAAGAGGAAGAGGATGGTGATGCCTGATGTATGAAAGCACTCGCTGTCGGAGTGTCAGCCTCTCATGCCTCACCACGGAGGATGTCCTCATAGTGTCGAAGTTCCTCGAACACTTCTGCAAGGTCAGTGCTCTCTATGTCAGTCACACGAAGTCTCCGCAGCAAGCTACGATGGAATTCTCTGTAAGGCTCTCCTAGGTGGAGGAGAACGGGGTCCATCCACTCCAACACAGAGCAAGGAGTGCCAAGCCCCAGGATCCTACAGCGGATGTCCATCGCTGTATCCCAGTAATCTGCTATCGGCGCCCCTGGTTTGGGATACAGCTGCCGAAGTCTGAGACGGAGCGTGATGACGAGGGTCATGCCCCGTTCTTCGTGACGCATGGCAAGGTGTTGCCATGCTTTGTGCGGGCGAGCTGCACCACTTTGCGGATTGGTCGGGTCTTCCCCTTTCCCACCAAAGCGAAGGCGGCGGATTGCATAAGCTTATTCATCCGGAAGGGCGTGCACAAGTGCGTTGAAGGCATGCAAAGGGACTCGCTCCTCGGCATCAACGGTTGGCAGTGAGAGGTACAAGTCCTCTAAGCCGTGTTCTGCCGCCCAAGAAAGGAAAATGTCTTTCCATACCAAAAAATCCCGTGTTCCTAGCGGCGGCGGCGTTAGATCCTTTTGGAACATTACTTTGGTCAACTCGTCCCACGTCACGGTTCCGGATATGACGGCGGGTTGATTAGCATTGGGGTTGTCACGACTGCCCGGCACTGATCCGGCGGCATTCATTGTGAGTGCTGAACTGCGTTGACGTTGCTGTGAAGGTGTTGGTGGTCCTCTCCTTCACTACTTTACCACTCCCCTTACCACTAGTACCTCTCACACTTAGGGGATAGACACTAGGAGAGGGGCCTACTCTGTCTAGGGCACGGCGACAACTGCCACTCCCCTCCCCTTTCTTCTCTTGGCTGCGCCCGGCGTTGCTCCTTCAAGGCTGCTCGTCGGCGGGCTGCTCTTGAGAAAGGGCCTCGGCAGGCCTCTCCGTCCTCTTCATCACCCCCGCACGCTCCTTTAGCTCCGTGCGGACCCCTTAGGGGGTGCGACAGCCCTGCACGAGCGACTACGGAGGCTGCGACCTGCTTCTGCGGCGGTTTGAGCCGCCACGGATCTTCAGAGTCACGCGGCTTCACACCTCCGCCTCTTTCTTTCGCGTTTTCCGCTCTTTTGTTCTATCCACGCCCTAAGATCATGGCTCTGATACCATGAGATTAACAATGCAAATCGAATGGGACCATCGGCACGTCAAATGGTGGAGTTTCTAGGAAGGTGCGCTTTGGTTTACCTAGCGGCCAAGCACAACGCCATGGCATGGTGAAAACGAGCAGTCACAACCCTACGGGGTGGAGCTCGCTGACCGAGCCCACCCTTCGGCCGGCGAGCGGAGCTCGCCGGCACTCTCCCAAAGGGCGAGGGCATAGTGCCTCACGTGCCCCACAAAACCACACAACCCCAAAACGGGTTTGATCCGAAAGTAGTACAGTCCTAACTAACCCAAGTTCAGAAGTAAGACTAAACTAGGTCACCCTAACATGGAAGTTCACACATCCATGAGGACAAAACTAGGTTATGATGAGTGAGACAAGAACTGCATTGGCAGGCTGCCGAATAGATCTGGGGCACTGCTGCCAGGAGGGAAGCGAGCACGTGTGGAGCAGGCGGAAGTGTCGCCGATCCGCAGGTGGCGTGTGCGCTCACTGTGCGTCGCCTCCACTCTCTGTGTCAGCAGGCCCTGCACACTCACTCATGGCCACAATGGAGAGTAAATATACATACAAGAGAGGATTAACAAGAGAGAAATTGTTGTACTTAGAATGTGATAAAAATTATTCTGTGTAACTCTCATGCCACATAGTAATCCTAATGTTCTGTTGTGAATTTTCATGCTTATTTTTGGACTACATAGTATCCTTATTGTGGTCACTTGGCTGCCTTCGTTTTTGTTGAATAGTGGAGTTTTGTAGCGAAGTTGTGCGATGGGGAGCCATCAGGAAAACAAATCACGTAGTCAAGACAAGGATGTCAATATTCCCTGGTAGGGCGGCGGTGGGGATGGAGGAATGTGTATTAGGAGGAGACACTTATTGTCATTAGAATGTGATAGAAACGATTTTGTGTAATTTTCATGCCACATAGTAATCCTAATGTTCTGTGGTGAAAATCCAAGCATACGTTTTTTTATTGGTTTTGCGATTTGACATTGTATGAACATTATTGATGTGAACTAGACAGGGATTTGAACTGTTTTACACAAAAATGGATTCAAACTCATGTGAAAATGCTCTTTCAAACATTATTGTTACTCATGTAGCCAATGTATCAAGGCTTTTACATTATGTGTATAAAATCCTTGAGAAGAGACCTGAAGAGGTATCTTTGGGTTACATAGTAATCCTGTTGTAGAAGGTTGGGGATGTGCGCCTATTTTGTCGTGTAGCAGATTTGTAGGGCGAAGCTGTACAATGGGGAGACATCAAAAATTTCAATCGCGTGGATCAAGACAAAAATGTGAACATTATGGACTAGGGTGAAAAATCAGGTGGGAGGAATCTGTATTAGAAGGCACAATTGTTGTACTTAGAATGTGATAAAAAACCCTCTATGTATTTCTCATGCAAAGTAGAAAGCCTTATGTGCCTATGTGAAGTTTTATGCCTATTTGTTTCAAGTATTGATTTTTGCAAGTTGACTTTGTATGAAAATTGTTCATGTGGAATAAATTGGGCTTAGATTTTTTTATAAAAAAGAACGATTTCAAAGTGATGTGAACCTTTTACTGTCAAACATTATTCTTACCAATGTCACCAATGTACCACATCTTCCATGTAATTAAAAGGCACAAGTAGGGACATGAAGAGTGATATCTTATAGGAAAAAATATTTTGATATTGAAAATGTTGGTGCCCATTCATTCATTTAAATTCATTATGATATGTACATCGGTGTCATTAATATGTCAGGTTTTTGCGCGGGCGGAGCCCGCGCAAAAACCCTAAAAAACCCTAAATCCGCGAATGGGGGTTTGCGAGTAGAAAAAAAAAGAAGAAAAGGGAAATCGCTCGATCCCGATTCTCGTGGGGGGGGGGCTAAGTGACGGGGGTGACACATCACCCCCCTCGCTTTGCTCGATCGGCGACTTCAGTCGCCGATCGGGCATGGCCATAAAAGTGGATATGGCGTGGTTTTTTTAACTTAATGGATATGGCGTGGTTTATATTTAACTTACGGATATCTCAGGCTTTTGTTGACGCTTGCGCGGATATATCAGCCATTTCGCCGAATAAAAATTCGTAAAAACCCCATTACCGCTAGTGTGTGCAACCCCACTCTATGTAACCCAAAAAAGAAGCCCCACGGAAAGAGCACGAGTGAAACCTCACTAGCAGCGGGCCAGGGTCGCTCACGCGCCATGGAGGCGTTGCCTTCTCCCACCGTCTTGTGCTCACCTGTAGCCAGGATATGCTTGGCCGCCCTCCTTGCCGCCGCGATGCTGGTGGTGGACTACCACCTAGGGCTGGAAGCGTCCGACGTGCAAGCTCGTGGCGGTAATCGCAAGGACGGGCCTCCACCGGACCGGCGGCGGCAGCAGCAGCAGCAGCAGCAGCAGCAGCAGCAGCAGCAGCAGCAGCAGCAGCGGCGGCGGCGGTGGCGGCGGCGGCGGCGGCAGCAGCAGCGGCAGCAGCAGCAGAAGCAAGGTGGTTTGCAGCCAAGCGACGGGAGCGCAAACGTGGCAATGGACACCTCGCTTGTCGCCGAAGAAGCGCTTCGTGTTGGTCCCGTGCCTTGCCCGGAGGGTTGCAGTCACACTTGCAACTTGGAGCTTGGGAGGTGTGACTGCCCACCTGAATGGTGAGTGACCGTAACTGGTCATGAGGCGCAGATGAAGTCGTCGGCTGGAACTAACGTGTTGACGAGCATTGAGTGGTGCCCAACCCAGCTACAATCAGCTCCCTAGGGTGGGGGCTCCATCTCTTGTGGCGAGTGAGAATGTAGGCATGTGGTGCGTTGGATGTCTCCAAATTGCCAGGGTGCGGTCGTTTTGGTGAGCGGAGGGCTTGCAAGATGGAGCAGGGGACCCCGTGTTTGAGCAAGCTCTGCATCGTTTCTCTGGAACTTGTTCTCTGGCCGCACAAGCTGATGTCTGGATGTGAACGTCACAGTGAGAGGGCGAGCTCCCTCATTCCGACTGTGCCCGTCGCACTTGCTTCTGCGAGACTCAGCACCTGCTGCAGAACGTTTGCCGTTGTCAATGTTTTTATGGGGGAGGGGGGGGGGGGATTTGTTGCAGTTGCCATTCCATTCTTTTGTGGCATGAGTTGGGTACATGACTGTGTGTTCCTCCAACGGCCTCATTCGTCCAATGTATGAACACAGATAAGAAAACATTCAGTACTGCTCAACGATTTCAACAAGGTCTGCATGACCACGTGTCTTTGTCTGTCCTTGTTCATGGTATGTCTGAAGTCCAGTCCATGAAACCAAGCACTCTGAAACTCTCAAAACATCCATCGCTTCAGCGAACAGGATGGGGACTGTCGATGGTACTGGGAAGAGGAGGTTGTGCACCGTGCAGGCCCAATGGCCTTCCCGTAGAGGCCTTGGCCCTTGGACCCTCTCGCCTCGTCAAACCTGTGCTACAGAATTTGTTTGTTGAGCCGGGGTCGTTGTTTTCTCTTGAAAGGAGTAGAGGTGTTGAACCGGTTTGAACTGGAACCGAACCGATTCAAACTGTCTGAACTGGTTGAAACCAAAACCGGTTTGCTGAACCGGAACCACTGGTCCAAGTTCGAACCAAAACCGATTCGAAACTCTGCTTGATAGAGCCGATTCGATAGGAATGGCCTCGGTTTAGAACCGAGTCCGGTTTTTTGGCAAAAACCGAACCGAATGTACCGAACCGAAACCGAAACCGAAACCAATTTCGGTTTCAGTTCGGTTTCAGTTTCGGCCTCAAAACCGAAACCTGTGGGTCTGAGAACCGACCCGCCTACAAGGGTTCGGTTTCGGTTTTTGAAAAAAACCGAAAAAACCGAAAACCGGTTTTTTCTTTCTTTGGAACCAGAGGTGGGGACGCTACTTGAGGGGTCCCCAGACCTCATTCTTTCATTGCCATTGTCTTTCTTCACCTTTCCAACAGCAGCAAGAAAGTTTCCAGACTTCGTCTCCACGGCAGCGATGAGCTCTCCCCCTTTGTGAGGGGAAATCACCAACGTTGGGGGAAACTCTGCCGAAATTTGATCCAAGGCTATCCCACCATGGCGGATCGCCGTAGCGCCTCTAGGGTTAGCCCCTCGCGCTCTACCCCATCCTGCCCGCCTAGCCCATCATGTCCTACGCTGACTGACTATGTGGACGTTGCCTTGCCACCGTCTGTAGTGGGCACGTCGGCCGACGCCACCCTTCGCATGGCTCCCGACATCCTTCGCACCCCTTCAAGCTCTCCCAGTCGATTCGAGGTGTTCAGCCCCAACACAGTGGGCGCTATTGATGAGGGGTTGGCGCGTGTAGCGGTGGAGGCAGCAACTGTGCAGCAAAAGGAGCTGATGGCAGCAGATTTCCTGGCCCTTCCTGCAGCCACACCGCGGGTGGCATTCCCGTTCGTGTCCCACATCTTCCCTGCCCCGTCACACTATCCTCGGCATAGTTAGTACATCCACATCGCCTCCTGTTGTAGCTGCAAGACGCACTCGGTCTGCGTCTTCAAGGAAGCAGCAAATGGAGTTCATGCGTATTCAGCGCATCCGCGCTAGCTTTTCAGCGCATGCGAATGCCTTGAAGAAAAAAACCTTCACATCTCCACGCACCATAGCATGGACAGCAGATGGTGCTCGTCGAGCGACATCAGCGACATGTGGTGTAGCAGCAACAGCAGCAGTAGGTGGTGGTGCAGCAGCAGCGACAGGTGGTGGTGCATTAGCAACAACAGCAGCAGTAGGTGGTGCAGCAGTTACAGGTGGTGCAACAGCAGCAGCAGCAGCAGGTGGTGGAGCAATAGCACCAGGTGGTGCATCATTGCGTGCACGCGACACTTCACCACGTGCCCGTGGTGCATCACCACTTGCTTGTGCACAGGGATTCCAGCTTGATGTTTTCGAGGGGCAGTATGAGCGACTTCGTGACACCATGGTTCTGGATGACGACGAAGATGAAGAGATGGATAAGGTGGGCGATGAGGAGAGCGTGAGGGTGTTGAGGCAGAAGAGGGGCAAGGTGAAGGTACACGATATCAGAGCAGGAGCAACAGTAAAGACTCGGATGACTCTGATGGCGGGAGAGAGGAGGACCCAGGGTGGGACCCAGAGGAGGAGAAGGAAAAAGAGAAAGAGGAGAAGGAAAGAGCAAGGCGCACTTCACTTGTGCAGGAGGCGAAGAGGCGTGGGGTCGCTACTTGGGATTTGTCGCCCAAGCTGCAGATGCTCATTAGGCCATTCCTCGACCGTGCACAGCTGCCGCCATTGGTCAAGCAGTGGCTCCAAAAGCGATGCGATGTCGGCATCAAGGCTAGGCAAGTAGCAGAGTGGGGCCACCAGTGGGAGGTGTTGGAGTATGAGTGTTTCAAGAAGCTGCTGCATGATAATGAAGCAGCTTGCTGTTTGTGTATTTTGAAGATGGGGGGGTTGTTGCAGGAGGTGCAGGATCCGGAGGGAGAAAAGAGAACGTGCTTGACCGGACCTTGGATGACTCCTCGAGGTCTGGGTCAAGGAGTAAACCAACCTTGGGTCCCGTCATTGCTGAAGAAGAGAGGGGCACTATCATTGTTGGGGGTAGGAAGAAGGGCAACGAGAGGTGGAGAGGAGGACAAAGGGAATAGAGACAAAGAAGAGAACGACGATGTACTACTAGCATTGGGGAAGGGAAGGGGGAGAAGGCGGGGAAAGAGGAAAGGAGGACGTGGAAAAAGTCGAGGGAGAGGGCGTGGGGGTGGCAGGGGGGAGGAGGATGAAAAAGACGAGGATGAGCCCACAATAGCGGCAGCCCGCAAGATTCAAGATCGCATTGATACTGAGAAGGCAAAGAAGCGGCGACTCGAGGAGGAAGCAAGAGAGAAGAGAGAGATTGATGACGAGGATGAGGAGGATGAGGAGGGTGAGGACGAGGAGAAGGTGGAGAAGATGAAGAACGAGAAGGTGGTCGCGAGCAAGAGATACAAGTTGGCACCATAGAACTTGTCATGGGAAATGCGAGGGGAGGACGGTGAAAAGATGAGCGTTGAAAAAAATGCGGCGAAGACAATGGCGCTGATTGAGGAGGCTAGGCACCTCAAGGAGCACAAGCAAGCACCTGCAGTGAAGCTGTTTTTTGACCCTTGCGAGGAACGTGAGGGGTACATGATGTGCAAGGGGTGTGGGACAGATGACAATGCGAAGCAGTCAAACTGAACATACCTTGATCTTTATCTCCACAGCTACCATTGCAAGACCATCTTCCGGGAGGTTTTTCCTGAGGGGGTGTATGGCCTGCCGGGGGTGAGAGGGAAAGAAGTCACATAGGCCCGTCATGCGTATGTTCAAGACGGGTCACATAATGTTTGACAAAGAACGACTGGCAGCAGCAATTCAACAATTTTTTGTGCGACAGAACATCGTGTTCATCGTCTTGAAGACGCCAAAGTGCATCCAGGTATTACTTCATTGCAACCCCGACGTTGAAACACTAGCAAGTAAAGAGCTGTCAAAGTCCATCAAGAAAGACTGGGTAAAGTACCGGCTGAAGGTCAAGGACATACTGACCAAGAGAGACAACAAGATTGCCTTGACCAATGACCTATGGACGGGTCAAAACCGGCTTAGCTACCTTGGTGTGACGACGCACCAAAGTAGCTAAGGAAGCACACCGGAGCAAACCTTGCACAATTGTTGTGTAGGTTCTTGTTTGAGGAGTATGGGCTCGAGGGTCGCATCCTCTCCATGACGTTTGACAACGCAAGCAACAACCTAAAGATAATGTAGAAGTTAAAAAACGGCTGGAAGAATTCGACGTTTCGTTTTTTTCCCCGTGTTCGGAACATTGTTGAGGGATCAGCAAAAGTAGTGAAAATTGTGTAAGTGTTCAGGTTGTCGATGAGGATGGCCGAGCCATGGAAGGAGTACAGAGAGGACTTGCCGAACAGATTGGTGACCGACGTGCCGACGAGGTGAGGTAGCACGTATGACATGATTGAGGCATTCAAGGAGGTGGAGCCAATCCAGAGCAGGTGGTTGAAGGACATGCTAGAGCATGAGCAGCCGTCCACACGAGGCACGAGAAGTCAAATATATTTGACCCTGGTTTAAACTATTCGCTATTCGAATAGTCTAGAGAAAGTGGTATTCGTCATTGGAATAGTTGTCCAAAATTATTTGAATACCTTCGAATATGTCACTTATTTGAATAGTTCCATGATGTTCGAATACATTTTCAAATAGTGGTCGAATAGTTTTCGAATAGTGACGATTAGTAACAAATATCAGCACAACTTATGCTATTGGAGCAATAGGTAGCAAAATCAAATTTATTCATCATGGTTTCCACACCAAAAACAGACTCAAAGGTGCTGCGTGCCCCGCACCACAATCTCTCCATCAGCATGACCCTAAATCCTAACATGGTGCCCTGTGTCCCGCACCTATTCCACACCTATGCTGACCACCCTACTAAGTGATCGACGATCGAGGTTGACGATCGATGTCTATCTCTTGGGGCAAGTGATCGATGATCGACGATCGACAAAGACACAAAGTGCTCAGAATGGGCTGAAAATTGGCACACCCATACTTTCATGCGTGTGCTACTCTTTCACATCTTTGTTTCTTACTTTCATCCATGGGTAATGCTTGTTATTGCACATTCCTTGTTAGCCACTTACATGGTACTTCACCAAGGTCAAAACATGGTCACAATGGGGGAAGAAACCTTGTAAAGGTCAATAAATGAAAACTGGGAGAGACAATGGAGTTCATCCAAATCAGAGCATGCATGCAAGAAATCTCGGCATGCAAAGCCCTCGTGGGGCAGCCCGCTAGCGTCAATGCCCATCCCTCTCCATACTCTAGCCTTCTCCCACCCCACATGCAACTGCCTGCCCCTCCCACTAGCACGGCTCAGCCACGGCCATGCTTCTTGGCGGGGCGGACGCGAAAGTCTTCGTCGTCGTCATCGTCCACCTCTTCCACCTCCTCATCCTTCTCCTCCTCCACGCCAGCTCCCTCTCCTTCCCCTCCATCGCCAGCAGTGAGGCTCAAAGTACCACCAGCTACTACGTTACCACCTGCGGCTGCCTGCTCCTCATCGTCTGACTCCTCATCCTCCTGCAGCTCACCCTCAGAATCGCTCTCGTCCCCCTCCTCATCCGGGTTGATGAAGTCGATGGCGTGCGAGCGCTCAATCTTGTTGTACTTGCGCTGCAAGCGCACGTTGACGCAGACGAGCTGCTCCAGCCACGACACGCTGAGAGAGTTGCGCCTTGCAGTCTCGATGAGCTCATGCTTGGAGAAGATGCGCTCACACTCTGAAGAGCTGCAAGGTTGCGCATTCATGTGCACAGCCATCGCACGCAAGACAGGCAGATGCACAAGGTGGTTGGACAGCCACGTCCACGCCGGCATTGCCCCCGCCTTCACGTCCGCCTTCTGCTCCTTGGCGTCCTCCAACGACTCTCGATCTCCCTCCCCGTCCACCCTCAACCACCCCTGCTGAAACGCTGCCATCTCCTTCTCCAACTGCGCCCTGTCCTCCTTCCTCACTAGCTTGCGCACCGCCACCAACCATCCCTTGATCGTCTCCACGTCGGCNNTCATGCTTGGAGAAGATGCGCTCACACTCTGAAGAGCTGCAAGGCTGCGCATTCATGCGCACAGCCATCGCACGCAAGACAGGCAGATGCACAAGGTGGTTGGACAGCCACGTCCACGCCGGCATTGCCCCCGCCTTCACGTCCGCCTTCTGCTCCTTGGCGTCCTCCAACGACTCTCGATCCCCCTCCCCGTCCACCCTCAACCACCCCTGCTGAAACGCTGCCATCTCCTTCTCCAACTGGGCCTTGTCCTCCTTCCTCACTAGCTTTCGAACCACCACCAACCATCCCTTGATCGTCTCCACGTTGGCGGAGAGATCCACCCCAAAGAATAAGGGGTGCACGCACCGTGCGACGGTGTACGAGGGAGAGGCGCACTTGTTATCCCAACGGTGTTGCAGCCGCTTCGCCACAAACTTCACCCACTTCTTGTTCGGGCCCGTCCCCTTCAACTTGCCCACCTTCTGCGTCGCATCAAGCAACGCCTCGTAGATCTCTCCCGCTGTACCCCCTGGCCTATCAGCAACACGCAGCGGCTTGCGCACTGGCTCAAGAACTGCGAAGTTCTTGAGCAAGGGCCAGAAGGCGGGGTCGCAGATCACCGCCTTCACCTTCTCCTTCCGCTTCTTCCAATCAGCCGCCTTCTTCCTTCCCAGCACCTCCCACTCCTCCGACGTGACAATGTTGCTCAACTTGTCCTTCAGATCGCACATCCGCTCCGCCATCATGAGGACAAGGTGAAGCGCGTCTGGCAAGGTCGCAGCAGCCCCTTCTTCGCATCCCTCTTCAGCCACACCTTTGGGAGATCGTTGTTGCGAAAGGAGGAGACAAGAATCACCTTGTCCACCAACTCCTTCCTCTACGAGCACTTCGCCACATCCTTGATGACCAAGTCCATGGCGTGAGCGACGCAGCCTTAGAAGAAGACATGCGGGAACTTCTCAACAAGAGAGTTCGCCGCCTTCTCGTTCACAGCTGCACTGTCGCAAACAACCCCACCACGTTGTTGGGCCCTACCGCCATGATTGCTGCCTCAATCATGGCGGCCATGTGGTTCGCATCACGAGGAAGGCCACTCGCGTCACGCGAGAAGACGTGGCACACCTCGTGCGCGTTGACAGCCATCGCGTTGTAAATGGGCCGCTGTCCCACGTCGCTCCACTCGTCCACATTAAAGCTCACCCCAAGGTATCCGCACATCTTGCGGTACACCCCCTCCTCGCTGTACAGCTCCGTGTCTATCTCTGGAATGAGCTTGTCTGTGACTGTGGAGCGAGATGGGCACGTCCAGGAGGTGTTGGTGTTTCGTGCATCTGTGACGAGCTCCTTGACGATTTTCAGCCGGCAGAAGGAGATGGACGAGCTCCTTGACGAGGGCCTTTTGGCATTTTCGATTCGCTGCCATGGCGACATGGTGGGTGATAGAGGTCTGCTGCACTGCCCCATTGGTGGCAGCTGCGACAGCGGAGGCATGAGCAGCTGCAACTGTGGCGGTAGCACCCACAGCCGCATAGGCGGCGGTGTGGGCTGCCCCCATAGCTGCAGATGCCGGTGGTGCTGCTGTGGCCACTCCTCCCACTCCTGCCACTGCTGCTGCTGCTGCTCCCGCTGATGTGCCTATCCCTGTTGCGGCTGCCGTGGTGCTGTAGCTGCCAACACCGGTGGTGGGTGTGGTACCGGACGTGGGGTCCCATGGTGAGCTGGCCAGTGCTTGCCCCGACGCCTCGCGGTCCAAATCTGCACGCAAGGACCGCCAGTTCGTCTTGTCGTCCACCCCACCCCACTGCCGCCCACGTCCATCGAACAGGACCGCGTCGAAGGGGACATAGTCGGGGGACGGCTCAAGGACAGGGAGCCCAAGGACGATGCGCGCCTTGGGAGGGGGCTGGGTGCAGCCCTTGATGTCCCTGCTGTCGCACGCAAAATGGTGTCGCATGCGGCTCAGCCCCCCCCCNTGCTGTAGCTGCCAACACCGGTGGTGGGTGTGGTACCGGACGTGGGGTCCCATGGTGAGCTGGCCAGTGCTTGCCCCGACGCCTCGCGGTCCAAATCTGCACGCAAGGACCGCCAGTTCGTCTTGTCGTCCACCCCACCCCACTGCCGCCCACGTCCATCGAACAGGACCGCGTCGAAGGGGACATAGTCGGGGGACGGCTCAAGGACAGGGAGCCCAAGGACGATGCGCGCCTTGGGAGGGGGCTGGGTGCAGCCCTTGATGTCCCTGCTGTTGCACGCAAAATGGTGTCGCATGCGGCTCAGCCCCCCCCCGTAGCAGTTTCCACAACTGCCACACTGGAAGCCTGCACCGCCCTTTTTTGTGGGCCACCTTTTGCAGAAGGCGGACACAGCCCTCTCTCCTTTTGGGATGAAGTTTGGGTCCATGGTTGGGGGAGGGGGGAGGGGTGCAGGGGACAGGGTGCAAGGGGCAGGGGGCAGGCCGCAGGTTGCAAGGAGCACTGTCGCAGGCAGCAGACGCAAGGAGCAAAGCCGCAGAGCCATAGGGCAACAGGGCAGTAGGGAAGCCGGGCAGCAGGGCAGCACGATGCAGGCCGCAGGGCGGCGGGGTAGAATGGCGCACACAGCAGAGTAGCAGGGCAGCATGGCAGTCGCTGGCGCAGGCAGCAAGGAGCAGGGCACGCGGCCAGCAGGGCAGCAGCACGCGTGCGCTAAGCGCTGAGCACAGGCGCTGGCGCTTGGCGCTTAGCGCAGGCGCTGGCGCTAAGCGCTAAGCGCAGGCGCTGGCGCTTGGTGCTTAGCACTGGCGGTTGCGCTTAGCGCTGGCGCTTAGCGCACGGACCTGTAAGAGGGGGAGAGGAGGATTGGAAGGGGGGGGGTGTCCTGCGGGTCTGTCGTCCAGCGGGTCTATCCTGCCACCCCAAACCGGCAGCCTTTCAGTCGACACTGACTGAAAGGCTCCCTGCATGGAGTAGGAAAGGGCAGGCTGACCCCACGTGCACGTCGTCTCTGCTTAAAAAAAAAGGGGGAAGTTAAAAAATCGAAGGAGGGCGGTTGCCCTCCTTCCACCGGCGGTGCAGGCTCGCTTGCCCACCTTGGCAGAGCTGCAGATGGGAGCCCCCTACGACATCTACCAGCAGCTCACCGCCGACCTCTTCCACGACCTCCGCGCGTCTTGGATTCAGGATGTCGGTGATGTGGCGGCATGCCACTGCACGTGTCCCCCGCAGCAGCAGAGGCGCCCCCACCACGCCTCGGAGTGCCGGCACCTGCTCGTCCGCCGGTGTTGGGCGACCGGCTCTCTTGGCACGGCTCTCTGGCTTCAAGCCTCCCCGACCGGCCCCCGCGACCGCGTCCACCTCTCTTCGGCGGACTTCTGCCTGCACGCGCAGCTCTGGCTTGGTCTCCCCCTCGGCTACCTGGAGCACTGCGGGGTCAGCGGCCTCACTCCTGCCCCACTGACTCGTCAGAGTGGGTCCCGTTGCATCACGGAGGTCCACCACGCCATCCGGGACGAGTTGGCCTGCATCTGCCGCGAGCATGCCCTTCCGACACGCGTCGAGCCGGGCGGCCTCCTCCCCACAGCCGCCGCCATCCTCCGACCAGACCTCATCCTGGAGGACCGGGAGCACAACGCCATGTGTGTCATCGATGTCACGACGGTGGATCCTCAGGGGGCAACTGCCACTTCAGAGGGCCGGGCTCTCCGCCATGCAGAGGAGGCCAAGCGGACAAAGTACCACCCGGCGCTAGTTCATCGGCCGGGATGGAACCTCCGTCCGCTAGCCTGGGAGACGCTTGGCGGCCTGGGACCTGCGGCATGGGACTTTCTGCGCCGCCTCTTGCAGCTTTGTTTGTAGCAGGGGCATCAGGGGGCGTCTCCACAGGACCTGGCGACCTGGACGAGCCGGTCGGTGGCCTTCCTTGCCCAGCGCCTCTCCCTTGCAGGTGTCCGCCGGCAGTGCGCTGTCATCCGCCGCGCGTGCGTGGCTCACGGCCGGCCGGATGTGGAGCTCCGGCACGACTTGCAGCAGCGCCCGCCACCTCCATGGCTCCAGTGCCTGGTGGCGCTTTCTGACCTCTGCTACGTGGACCCGGTGGACGCCCGAGTGTAGCGGTCCTACCCACAGGGCCTTGCCCGTTAACCCTGCTCTTCCTGTTCTGTGGATGTGGTCTGTACCATGTCTTGTTTGCGGTGGCGCGTAGGACATTGGCATCCTCCGCACCATGTGCCATAAAACAGATTTCTTTGAAAAAAAAAAAAAGGAAAAAAAAGTGAACGTTAACATCACGAACTCACCCCCCAAAATTAGGTGGTGAGTTGGCGAATTTGGTGGTTGTGGGCTGGGGGGTCCGCGGTTCAATTCCCCCTAGCCCGCAACCCACTTTGCCACTACGCGTAGGGGTCCGAATTCGGATAATTCGCGAATTTTGACCCCAAATTCGAATTCGTTCGAATTCGAGAATTGGCATTCTTCCAGGCTCGAATAAAATTCGTGAAATTCGTGAAAATTCGAATTCGAATTCGTATGTTTTGAAAATTCGAATTGAATTCGTGAATGAAAATTCATCCAAAATTCGAATAAAATTCGAATTTGACCACCATGTACCAGATTTTGCCCGTTGTAATGGCAACTTGGCTTTCTTCTCTGCCATACTTTTGCACACTATTCCCTTTGCAAGAAGAAACCGGCAGTCATGTCCTCTTCACCACCGACTTTCGGGGCAACGTGGTACCATTTTTTGTGGAGGTACATGAACAAATCTGGCATAATTCATGAAAATTCGTGTAGATTCATGAAATTCGAGAAAATTCGAGAAAATTCGTGAAATTGTGACCACGAATATCTCGCAAACAAATTCGAGGCCCCAAAATACAAATCCGAATTCGGCAAACTGGTCGAATATTCGAATTCGCGAATTAATTCGCCAATTTGAAATTCGAATTCGGACCCATAGCTACGCGGCTAAGTGCCGTGGGGGGGGGGGGTCGACGTCGACGTCGATCGTCGACTGGCGATCGTCGATCACTTCCAGGTGATCGACGATTGAGGTCAGCATAGTTCCACACCCTACTTCTCTGCAATGCCCTTGCCCTTGTCTGTGCTCTTCTCCTTGCCCTTGTCTGTGCTCTTGTCCTTGGCCTTCGCTGCCTTCTTCTTCTCCTTGTCCTCTGGCGGGTACTCCAAACTCACGAGCTCAGGCAATTCAATCCAATTCTGCAGCGTTTGCAAAGCTTCAACAGAGGCCACTGAAAGCTGGCCTCTGAACTCCGTGACATTCTGCCTGCCGACAGAGAATAGCCGTTCACAAGCAGTGGATGTTGCCGGCACAGCGTGCACCACCCTTACATCACGAGCCAACATGGGGAACTCCACTGCGTGCTTCCTCCAGTAACGGAGGATGTCCTCCGTTGGAGGCAGCCTTGCCTCCGCGCAGTAGGAGTCCAACTCCTCCGCAAGACTGTCCTTCTCCTCTGCGGCTGGTGCTGCATCTGTCGCCCACATGTTGCTGCTGCGCCCACCAAAAACGTCGTCGTCATCATCTGTAGCAGAGTAATTGATGGCTGGAGGCTGCTGCTCTGTCAGCAGCGTTGTGTCGTCGTCTTCAGCAGCAGAGGCAGCCACGCTGGACGACGCCTTGAAATCGTCGTAGTATGGCTGCAGCATCCGCAGCACTGTCTCGCGGACACTCTCTACGCTGGCATGTCTGCTGCTCTCAGCTGCCATCTTGTACCAGTGCAGGCGGAATCGGGGGTCAAGCACGGTCGCCAGCGTGTACAGGTCCGACGTCATGTTGTAGTATATTTCCAGCTTCCCTTTCGCTGCCAGAAGCGCAGGGTACAGTGCAGCAGACACCAGTGTCTGCTTTGGGAGGGGTGCCACCTTCTCTGAGCCGGTTGCATCCTCAGCACCATCGTCATCGCCGTCTGACGACGGTGCTGACGACACAGAGGCATCAGTGTTGGTGTCGTCGTCGGCTACGGCGGCCTTGCGTTGCGATGTGCTTGTTGCTGGCCGTTTCCGAGCGGGGGTGGCGACCCTCTTGGACTTCTTGCGGGCAGACGTGGCTGCTCGCTCTCTGTCCTGCACTTCGAGGTATGAGGGGCGAGTTGCATCACAAAACTTGTCGATGCGATCGGAGCGTTCGTTGTACAATGGTACCACGCGGGAGAGAGTGGGGTACTTCTCTCCCGACATGTCCGCCGTCCACAGCTTGATGGGCTGCAAGAACGAGGCAAGATGACGCATGAGCAGCCAGTCCGTCAAGCGCTTGTACTTCGCCACGTCCCGCGTGTTTTGCACCGCCAAAATTTTTATCGTCGCAGCTCGCATGTCGCACAGCCGTTCCAGCAGCTCAACCGTTGAGTTCCAACGGGTTCGCGAGTCCAAGTCGAGCGCGAGCCACTTGGATTTTGGCGTGTTCGATATTTCGGCCTTGAGTGCCTGTTCTCTCTGTGGCGAGCTGTTGACGAACGATGCCATCTTCGTGGCTTTCTTCAGAAGTTTGCGGACGAGCTTCGCTTTCAGGACCTCGCCAACCACCAAGTTCAACACATGACCGGCGTAGTGAATGTATTTTCCCTCACTGAACCGGGGACAGTCGTTGACGAGGTAGTCGTTGACGAAACTGACGTTGGAGGAGGCATTGCCCATCGTGATGCACCCCACACGATCCCACATCTGGAAATCGATGTCGATGACCTTCTTGAATGCCTCATGCAGCCGCTCAGACGTGTGGCTGCCAGGCATGGGCATGCAGGCGATGACAATGCTCCGCAGCTCCCAGTCCCCATCGATGTAATGCCCAGTGATCCCCATTTATGGATCGTTCGAGCGGGATGTCCAAAGGTCTGTGGAGTAGTTCATGTCGGATGGAGCAGATGCGATGATGGCAGCCACTGCAGGCTGGAAGACTGTTGGAGCGTCACGAATGTCCGTCGAAATGGTGGTGCGATGCATGAGCTCGGCGTTGCGGTTGCAGTGCTTGAACGCTTTCGACAGCCACGTGGAGACGATGGAAGCGTAGGCCTCGCACTCTTGAACCACCTACTTCCAGATGTAAGTGCGAAAAGTGTTCTCGCTGAAGGTTGCAACACTGGATAGCAACTCCCCAATCGGGGTTTGCGAGTCAAGGACAAGGTGGGGTCGTTGGTTTGCGAGGATGCTTGGTGTAATGTTTCCGGAGGGTATGTGGGCGTCAAATTTCTGTGGATGGCGGCGAGATGGTTCCATGCAGCGGTCGATGTTTTGCCGGGGCATGACACGCTCAGCGGCTCCCCCTTCAAGATGCAACCGTACTTGCACCATGCACGATCACCCTTCACATCATAGTGCTGCCAGATTGGTCCATCAACATCAAAATCGACACCGTCGGACGTTCCAGCTCCAGACGTTCCAGCTCCGGACGTCCCTGCTGCCGATGTTGCAGCGCCTGATTTGCCTGATGCGCCATGCTTGGATGTGCCACCTGCAGATGTGACTGCGGATGTGGCAGGTGCGGATGCTCCAGCTGTTGACGTGCTAGGAGGGGCTGCTCGGGTCGTGGCCACTTCATCGGTTTGGTGAACGGCAGTAACGCCAGACTGTCCAGGTGTTGACGGTGCTTGGCTTCCTTGAGAGGCCATCGCCAACGGATGCGAAATAGAGTTCAGAGTACACCTATTTGTAGTGTGCACATCNTGCACGGGTTGCGAAGGGACAAGGTGCAATAATGTCGCGACACGCACAGGCCAGCCCGCAGGTGGCGGACCATGTTCTGTGGTGACGAAACCCAACGGACTACCTACGAATACCATTCGTCTATTCGAATAGTACAACTATTCGAATAGCTATTGCGTCTATTCGAATGTATTCGTCGATTTGAATACATTCGAATAGGCCTTCTACGGGTGTTCCAAGCAGCTATTCGATTTCCGAATAGTTGTCGAATAGCACAACTATTCGAATACCGTATAGTTTTTTCTCATGCCTACTTCACGCTGAAGCCTGAGCAGGACTTCATCGTCACAGGGCTCCTGTATGTGCTGAAGCCATTTTGCGACATCAGCATTGCGACATCAGGTTGAAGCGGAGCAGTACCCGACCGTGCACCGCGTGCTACCTAACTGCCACACGATCTTGGACCATCTAGACAAGAGCATGGTGGATCCTCAGGTGCCAGCATCCTTGCACGGTTGCTTGGAGAAGGGGAAGGGGAAGCTTCAGGCGAACTACGACTCCCTCTCCGCAGTAGCCGTTGCATCGACTGTACTCCACCCTGGGTTGCGGCAGATTTACTTCACCGACCTCGCGCCGCCTTGTGGCCGCTTGACAGCGGCCCAGATCGACGAGAGAGTGCGGCCACTCATGGAGCCGTGCTTAGAGAGAGGGGCGGCACTACGGGTGGCTGTGGAGGCAGACAAGACATTTCAGGCGTCATCACAGAGAGGTGTCTCGACTCCATCCTCTGCCACAGCCCTCACAGCCGTCCCCAGCACCAGCAGGGGCAACAGTAGCACGACTCATGGCAGCAGAGGTCGAGGTCGCGGCCGCGGCAGGGGTACTCGCTCACAAGCGTCGGATGTGCGCTTTGCGTATCTAGCGGCACCACGGGTGGTGGTCAATGATGAGTATGAGACGTAGAATGGCGACATGTCGAACTACCACCTGCACGACACACTGGAGGACTTTTGGTACCGGATGTAGGACGAGTTTTATGGTTTGGCACTGATAGCGCGTGACTACATGGTAATCCCTGCTTCGAGCGCTCCATGTAAGCGCACATTCAGCTAGAGTCGTGTTATTGGCGACCTACGCCACAACCTCGCCTCAGAGACGATTTGTGCTCTGTTGTGTTTGAGGTCGTGGTATGAGATCTTCTCTCTTTGGGAGTGGGGTGTGCATTGTTGTTGTTTTTTTTTTTTTTTTT
>SZWC01015610.1:13150-26373 GCA_023375785.1 Penium margaritaceum | reverse complement strand
TGTGTCTCTCTCTCTCTTGCTCACTCGCTAGCTCTCTCGCTCACTCTCTTCATCTCTTTGTCTGTAGAGCTTGAAATGCCTCTTTCTATTTCTTGACTACTTCTTTTCTCCCTTTCAGTTTCCAGCCCTGTCTATCCACAACCACTGACATTCTATGGAGTTGTTTGCCTTTTGTCTGAGAAGTTCTTTGTGTTTTCTAGGCTGGCTGCTGTTCAACCTCTTCCTTACATTCTGACCTCATATACGTTCACGTGTCAACATAGTTATGTTGTACAATGTGCCCTTCAGACACCGGACGGTGTCTGCTTTCTCTCTTCATTGGTTTTTCCTACAATTGCAGGATGACATCATACAGCCATTTGAGGGTGATCTCATTGACTGGGATGCAATCTCTGTTCGCATAAAGTATGATGACATTCCACGCATGTTTGACATCCTGAGAAGCATCACTCAGACTGATATTGCAGCGAAACGAGCAGCTGGTAGCCAAGTCTGGCAAAGATTTGTCTTCCCTCTGCCAACTACATTATGGACACCAATGTTGGGACACCGCATGGATGCTTTTGAATCATTGACGGAAGTGTTAAGACGGCGTTTGGAGTCGAAGTAAAAGACAATGCTGGGCGCAGCAAATTTCTTGACCTTTCAACAGGTTGGCCTAGCTTGGCCTTCAACTCCAGAGAGGTTTTCCTGATACATCTCTGATCAAGCTTTTAAAGGTTGTATAGTTGTACCAAGCCTGTTGTCACCCCTGGCCCCACCTTCCTGACCTTAGCCACAAGCACTCATTCAAGTTTTGCTCTGTGTCCATTATCACATCGCCACCAGATACATCTCGGTTTGGCTCACCTTGGTGCCTGCCTACGTGCATACAACACCACTGTGCAATGCATCTCTCGAAGACTTCCTCCAGTTTGGTTGTATCACAAACATTGAAGCTCCACAAACGAAAACATGGATGTGTCAAAGTTTGAAGAATGCTTGTAAGCCACAACTGGTGTTCGCCTTGATGCCATTGCAAATGTGACGGTTTCGATGGGAGCGTAGTAATGACAGCGACTCTCACATCATAGACGAACATGATAATGAAGTGGAGGCCAGAGATGGTGAATAAGGTTGGAAATGCCAATATTGTTCGTCTAGTTGTCTGGTGTGGTTCTCATCGATACATTGGGCGGGTTTGTCGAGCTCCTAGACTAGTAGTCTAGAAATTCCTTCCAAAGCTTCATGGACTTGTGTGTCTTCTGCTTCATGTAGCACTTTTCTTGATAGTGGTAGAGGGACGAGTGATGTTGCGGACCGTCATAAGCACATGGTTTAGGGAGACAATTACGTCAACCACAACAGAAGCGGGTGGGAAGAGAAAGCAAGAGAACATGTGTGAGACTAAAAGTGCATACCGTACTAGTTTCCAAAAAGGTTGAATCCAAATAATAGAAGTATCAAGACAAATGCTTGTGGGGCTTCGTGAATTCCACCGAAAGACATGATACCATGTTTGCATTACACAAGAGGAGATAGAATTTTTAAATTTTTTTGGGGTCTAGACTCGACCCCCTCCGTGCGTCAACAACTCAACCTGCGGAACTCTACCTTGAATGAAGCAAGGGGTGCACATGCATTAGTGCAAGATTCTCAATGGAACCCCATTGAGCCGAATGACGTGTAACTGCTCGCTTGCGAAAATCAAGCCTCACATCCCATGGTCTCTAGCGACTGAAAGGTGAGGTCACGGGGAATTTGAATGCACACAACGGCCTTGAAAGAAAAATAAAAAATGTCAAAGAATGCAAATTACGCATGATTACCAGATACATCGCATGAAATCTAGACGAGTGCAAAAAAGGATTAAAAATAATCGTAATGGGCATAATAACCCTTCTACCTGTTCCGCAAGGGGGTCAGGAACGCCCTACCTGGCGCTTAAAAAATAGGACTCCCCCGCCCGGCAGTTTAAACAAGAAAACCAGACTGCCCACTCGCTTCACCATGCTCGATTAGCGGCATGCGCCGCTGATCGAGCGAAGCGAGGTGGGGCATGTCAACCCCCCTCACGATTCTCGCTCCCACGCGAGAATCACGATCAAACAATGACCTCTTTGTTTTTTTTTTCTTCTCTTTTTTGACACTCAAACCCCCTAGTTTGATTTAGGGTTTTCTATGTTTTGCACGGGCGGAGCCCGAGCAAAACATAAACACTACATCAAACTAGGGGGTTTGCTTGTAAAAAAAAAAAAAACATAGAGGTCATCACTCGATTGCGATCCAACGATAACGTCCATTTTCAAAATCAGGCGGAAACGCTTGTTTTTCTTTTTTTCCAAACATGCAAATCCCCCCAGTTGTTACATGCCAACCCTAGTCAAACCCCACCCGAATTACATTTGGGATTTTAGGGTTTAAGTTTTGCACGCGCTCTGCTACTGCGAGGCCCAGCAGGTTCCCTTTCAATGCATGGGGAGTTTTGGGCCCTCCATGCAAACCACACGCAAACACCCCCCTCAAACATTCACATGCCCCTCAAAAGAAGGGTTTGTGAATGTTGACAAAAAATTGTCAACATCAGCATGACGACGATGCATTGCATGCAGCACCGACATGTTGGAATTCCTCGTTGTTCGTATGTAAAATGTCAATATTCTCAAGACAGCGGTTAGGAACTTCTTATTCATCCGAACGCGACATAAGACTATCTTTCTGTTCCGATCGCCGAGTAGGGCATATACACATTCAAATTTCGTGGGTAATCCTTACATGTACCTAAAAACAATAAAGCACCTTTTAGATCCTGGTACGATGTGTTGGGGTTGGGCATAAGACGTTTTATGCGACAAAAGTTGACAGAGCTATGGGGCCAAGTGGCCGGGATAAGCAAGAGAGAAAATATGTCCTCATGGTAGACCACGCTAAGTCCACCACGGATGAGGTGTAGTCCTGGTTGATTGGGTTAGATAGCAACCTTATTGTGGTCGCTTAGGTGCCTGCGTTTTTGTCGTGTAGTCAAATTTTCTAGCAAAGTTGTGCGATGGGAAGACGCCAGGAAAATAAATCCCGCGGTCAAGACAAGGGTGTTAACGTTCCCGGGTAGGGTGACGGTCGGGATGGGAGGAATGTGTATTATGAGGAGTGAGATTAACAATGCGAATCGAATGGGACCATCGGCACGTCAAATGGTGGAGTTTCTAGGAAGGTACGCTTTGGTTTACCTAGCGGCCAAGCACAACGCAATGGCATGGTGAAAACGAGCAGTCACAACCCTACGGGGTGGAGCTCGCTGACCGAGCCCACCCTTGAGCCGGCGAGCGGAGCTCGCCGGCACTCTCCCAAAGGGCGAGGGCATAGTGCCTCTCGTGCCCCACAAAACCACACAACCCCAAAACGGGTTCGATCCGAAAGTAGTACAGTCCTAACTAACCCAAGTTCAGAAGTAAGACTAAACTAGGTCACCCCAACATGGCAGTTCACACATCCATAAGGAAAAAACTAGGTTATGATGAGTGAGACAAGAACTGCATCGGCAGGCTGCCGAATAGATCTGAGGCACTGCTGCCAGGATGGAAGCGAGTACCCGTGGAGCAGGCGGAAGTGTCGCCGATCCGCAGGTGGCGCGTGCGCTCACTGTGCGCCGCCTCCACTCTCTGTGTCAGCAGGCCCTGCACACTCATGGCCACAATGGAGAGTAAATATATATACAAGAGAGGATTAACACGCCCCCTTGGACATGAGTGCTGCAGGTGTGCAACCAAGTTGTTGGAGCTGCTGATGAAGTGAGGTGGAGGGAAGGGCTTTGGTAAGGAAGTCAGCAAGTTGGGCCTCACCCTTGATGGAGCAGACTAGTATGGCCCCTGCTTCTACTGCCTCACGAACGAAATGATGTTCGACATGGATGTGTTTTGTGCGTGGATGCAGCACACCATCATTCGTGGCAATGCGGCGCACAGCGGAGTCATCACAATGAAACGGCGTTGCAGGCACACGCAAACCCAGCTCCTCCAACAACCGTCCCAACCAAATTCCCTCGCAGGCTGCTTCGCCCAATGCCACATACTCAGCTTCCGCCACACTACGAGCCACACAAGACTGCTTTGCACTGCGCCACGACACAGCCATACCCCACACACGAATCACATACCCGCCCCGACTGCGAGCCCCCCTGTCACCCGCATAGTCACTATCACAGTACCCATCCAGCAGCGGACTTGATGTGGGTGAAAAGACGAGGCCAGAGCCAGCAGTTTCCAGTACATAGCGAAGCAACTTCAGCAAGGCTTCGTGATGCGTGCTGCGAGGCTGCTGACTGAACTGGGCCAATACATTGACAGCACAAGAGATGTCGAGACGTGTAGTGGATGCCAGATATGACAGACTACCAGTGACCTGTCTGTACAGTGTAGGGGCGCTTTCGGGCCCGTAGTCTGTGTTCTGTGCATCAAGGAGATGAGTATAGACGTCAGGACTCATGGGAGAGTGCTGTCGTGGCAGATGTTGCACAAGATGCTGGAAGCGTGTGGTGAGGAGTGCTATGAAACGCCCTTGATGCAGTGTCAGTGTGCGTGCTGTACGGTCTCTCGTGGTGGTCATGCCCAAGAAGTTGTGTGCTTCACCCAAGTCAGTCATGTTGTAGTGCTCAGTGAGAAGTGCTTTGGTCCGTGTGATGTGGGAAAGTGAGGGGGACAGGATGAGAAGATCATCGACATACACAAGCACTGCGATGGGCACATTGTCCTTCCAGCATAGGAAGAGAGAGGGGTCGCAGACACTTTGAGTGAACCCACCAGTTTCGAGTGTGTGCCTGATTTCTTTGTTCCAGCACCTGGGTGCCTGCTTCAGTCCATAGAGGGCTTTCAACAGGAGCCACACACGATCAGTCCCGTCCTCAAAACCCTCTGGTTGTTTGACATACAGCTCTTCCTCAAGTGGACCAGTAAGGAACACATTTTGGTGTATCTCCCAGTCTTCATGAGCGGCGACGCCTAGCAGTGCTCGACTGGTGCCTTACTTGCCTACAGGAGCATAGGTGTCAGTGAACTCTTGGCCTGGCACTTGATGGAAGCCCTTGGCGACTAGGCGTGCCTTGTATTTTTCAATCAGACCTGCTAGGTTCCGTTTTACCTTGAAGACCCATTTCACATCAATGGCTTTTCGACCGGGCGGCAAGGGGACCACTTGAAACACTTCGTGTTCAAGTAGCACATTTACCTCAGCTGCCATGGCCTTTTCCCATTCAGCAGCGTCAGTGCGCCCCCTTGCCTCAGTGACTGTCAGTGTTTCCACCACTGTAGAGTCGACCTTCGTGGGTCCAATACTGTGGTAGAGCTGCCTGTAGTTTACTCGCGGAATGTCTCGCAATGACCGTTGCACAGGCTCAGGCGATGGTTTCACATCCTTCTTAGAGTTACTTGGTTGGTGGTGAGATGACAATCCTTGACTTGACTCTGCACTGGTCAAATCCGCGGGAGTCAGTAGGTCAGCAGGGATTGGGTCACCTTTCTCCCCTTCCTTCTGTGCAGGTTTAGGGGTTGGTGTTCCCTCACCTGGAATGAACACGGGCACACTCACATAGTGCAGATAGTGTTCAGCGGTTTTGACATTGGGGACACGCCTCAGAGTGCGAAAGAGCCTGTATGGAATGTGTTCCAAGAAGGATGCATCCCGACTTTCCAGAAAGCAATGACTCGTGGGATCCCAAAAATGCCATGCTTTGGAGGCGTGTGACACTCCCACAAACACGCACCAGCGGCCGCGAGGGCTGAGTTTGTTTTTGCATTGTGGCTGTGCAAACCATACGCAGGCCATTGTACCCCACACCCTAGCAGGGCGATGATCTGCCCTTTCTTTGAACCACTGTTCCCAGGGTGTGACAGCCTTGGGCAATGGACCTTGTGGAACACGGTTCCACACCCAAGTGACATATTTTACCGCTTCTTCCCAGAAACCAAACGACAGACCCGACTCAGTCAATAGCGTACGCAGAGCATCACCAAGAGTACGATGCCATCGCTCCGCCACTCCGTTCTGTTGGGGTGTGTAGGGGGCATTGGTCTGGTGTTCAATGCCCTTTGTTTTGAGTGCTGCAGTCAGAGCACCCATAAATTCACCCCCACGGTCTGTACGCAGTTTCAGCAGCTTACACTTGGTCTGACGCTCTGCAAGCGCGATCCATTCAATGATCGCCTGTTGTGCGTCCGCTTTAGTTTTCAGCAGGAAAGCCCAGCGAAAACGGCTATAATCATCTGTCAGTGTCAGTACATACTGGGACCCGTACTGGACTGATGGAATCGGCATGGGTCCTGTCAGGTCAGCGTGGACAGGTTCAAGTGGAGACTTACTTTCTGTTGATGATTTGGGAAAGACTTGCCGATGAGCCTTTCCCTCATGAAATTCTAGACAAGTATCTGCCTTCAACCCATGAGGACAATCATCTGGGTGGAGGCCTCGTGCAGCTGTATGCCTGACCATATCCTCAATGAGGTCAGTGGGTATGTGTGCAAGACGACGGTGCAGCAGTTCAGTGTGCTTTGCATCCGTGACAGTTGCAACATGTGCCTGTGGGCGGTGTGAGTGCATTGGAACAAGAGGGAAGAGCGTCAGATGATAGAGCATGTCTGCATGCAACGGCCCGTCAACCAGCAGAGCACCAGTTGCATCAAAAAGAGTGCATCGTTGTTTCTGCATGACAGTGGACACACTTGCTTGACGATCGAGCTGACCACCAGACAACAAGTTCACTCTCAGTTTGGGTACAAGCAGGACACCAGTCAGCCATATCACCCCACCAGGCGCCTGAAGCACCACAGTGCCCACACCCTCAACTGCAAGCACTTCCCCAGACCCTGTCTTCACCCCCTCAACATGAGGCGCAGCATACAAGGAGGCAAAAAGCTGGCGATGCGGCGACATGTGGTGCGAGGCAGCAGTGTCATACAGCCACTCATGCATGGGCAAAATGTGCGTGGTGGTGACGTGCGTGTGCCCCAGCTGCTGACCTGACTGCTGCTGTGATGCTGTTCGCTCCGGTGGATGGAGCTCCATCGGGGTAGTCCAGCCGATGGGCGGAGCTGTCGTGGGCTGCTGTGCCTCAGCCATTGCTGCGTAGACATGCTGCACCCAGGCCGGTGCAGGAACTGGGGCTGTTGAGCCGGGCGGCACGTAGTAAGAACCCTGGTACATGAGCGGTGGACCCTGCTCCATGGAGAAGACTGCTGGCAGATGAGGCAGGGGTGGACCGAATGTGGCTGCACCAAAAGGTGGAGGTGCCCGTGGTCCACTTATCCCCTGTGTCACCCAAGCCGGCTGCTGCAACTGCTGGCCGAACTGAGGACGTGGCTGCTGAAGAATCTGCGGCTGCTGTGGAGGGGTCATGATGCGAAGAAGCTCAGGGCACGCACGCCAGAAGTGTCCCTGCTATCCACAGTAGTTGCAGGTATGACTCCCGACACCTCTGCCGCGGCCGCGCCCGCCCCCTGACTGTCCGCCTCGACCCCCTCCGCCGCCTCCTCCACTGCGGCCTCCCCCGTATCCAGATCCAGAGGAAGAGGATGGTGACGCCTGATGTATGAAAGCACTCGCTGTCGGGGTGTCAGCCTCTCATGCCTCACCACGGAGGATGTCCTCATAGTGTCGAAGTTCCTCGAACACTTCTGCAAGGTCGGTGCTCTCTATGTCAGTCACACGAAGTCTCCGCAGCAAGTTGCGATGGAATTCTCTGTAAGGCTCTCCCAGGTGGAGGAGAACGGGGTCCATCCACTCGAACACAGAGCAAGGAGCGCCAAGCCCCAGGATCCTACAGCGGATGTCCATCGCTGTATCCCAGTAATCTGCTATCGGCGCCCCTGGTTTGGGATACAGCTGCCGAAGTCTGTGATGGAGCGTGATGACCAGGGCCATGCCCCGTTCTTCGTGACGCATGACAAGGTGTTGCCATGCTTTGTGCGGGCGAGCTGCACCACTTTGCGGATTGGTCGGGTCTTCCCCTTTGCCACCAAAGCGAAGGTGGCGGATTGCATAAGCTTGTTCATCCGGAAGGGCGTGCACAAGTGCGTTGAAGGCATGCAAAAGGACTCGCTCCTCGGCATCAACAGTTGGCGATGAGAGGTACAAGTCCTCTAAGCCGTGTTCTGCCGCCCAAGCAAGGAAAATGTCTTTCCATGCCAAAACATCTCGTGTTCCTAGCGGCGGCGGCGTTAGATCCTTTTGGAACATTACTTTGGTCAGCTCGTCCTACGTCACGGTTCCGGATGTGACGGCGGGTTGATTAGCGTTGGGGTTGTCACGACTGCCCGGCACTGATCCGGCGGCATTCATTGTGAGTGCTGAACTGCGTTGACGTTGCTGTGAAGGTGTTGGTGGTCCTCTCCTTCACTACTTTACCACTCCCCTTACCACTAGTACCTCTCACACTTAGGGGATAGACACTAGGAGAGGGGCCTACTCTGTCTAGGGCACGGCGACAACTGCCACTCCCCTCCCCTTTCTTCTCTTGACTGCGCCTGGCGTTGCTCCTTCAAGGCTGCTCGTCGGCAGACGGTTCTTGAGAAAGGGCCTCGGCGGGCCTCTCCGTTCTCTTCAGCACCCCTGCACACTCCTTTAGCTCCGTGCGGACCCCTTAGGGGGTGCGGCAGCCCTGCGCGTGCGACTACGGAGGCTGCGACCTGCTTCTGCGGCGGTTTGAGCCGCCACGGATCTTCAGAGTCACGCAGCTTCACACCTCCGCCTCTTTCTTTCGCGTTTTCCGCTCTTCTGTTCTATCCACGCCCTAAGATCATGGCTCTGATACCATGAGATTAACAATGCAAATCAAATGGGACCATGGGCACGTCAAATGGTGGAGTTTCTAGGAAGGTACGCTTTGGTTTACCTAGCGGCCAAGCACAACGCCATGGCATGGTGAAAACGAGCAGTCACAACCCTATGGGGTGGAGCTCGCTGACCGAGCCCACCTTTCGGCCGGCAAGCGGAGCTCGCCGGCACTCTCCCAAAGGGCGAGGGAATAGTGCCTCTCGTGCCCCACAAAACCACACAACCCCAAAACGGGTTTGATCCGAAAGTAGTACAGTCCTAACTAACCCAAGTTCAGAAGTAAGACTAAACTAGGTCACCCCAACATGGAAGTTCACACATCCATAAGGACAAAACTAGGTTATGATGAGTGAGACAAGAACTGCATTGGCAGGCTGCCGAATAGATCTGGGGCACTGCTGCCAGGAGGGAAGCGAGCACGCGTGGAGCAGGCGGAAGTGTCGCCGATCCGCAGGTGGCGCATGCGTTCACTGTGCGTCGCCTCCACTCTCAGTGTCAGCAGGCCCTGCACACTCACTCATGGCCACAATGGAGAGTAAATATACATACAAGAGAGGATTAACAAGAGAGAAAATGTTGTACTTAGAATGTGATAAAAATTATTCTGTGTAACTCTCATGCCACATAGTAGTCCTAATGTTCTGTTGTGAATTTTCATGCTTATTTTTGGACTACATAGTATCCTTACTGTGGTCACTTGGCTGCCTGCGTTTTTGTTGAATAGTGGAGTTTTGTAGCGAAGTTGTGCGATGGGGAGCCATCAGGAAAACAAATCACGCAATCAAGACAAGGATGTCAATATTCCCTGGTAGGGCGGCGGTGGGGATGGAGGAATGTGTATTAGGAGGAGACACTTATTGTCATTAGAATGTGATAGAAACGATTTTGTGTAATTTTCATGCCACATAGTAATCCTAATGTTCTGTGGTGAAAATCCAAGCATACGTTTTTTTTTAATTGGTTTTGCGATTTGACATTGTATGAACATTATTGATGTGAACTAGACAGGGATTTGAATTGTTTTACAGAAAAATGGATTCAAACTCATGTGAAAATTCTCTTTCAAACATTATTGTTACTCATGTAGCCAATGTATCAAGGCTTTTACATTATGTGTATGAAATCCTTGAGAAGATACCTGAAGAGGTCTCTTTGGGTTACATAGTAATCCTGTTGTAGAAGGTTGGGGATGTGCGCCTATTTTGTCGTGTAGCGGATTTGTAGGGCGAAGCTGTACAATGAGGAGACATCAAAAATTTCAATCGCGTGGATCAAGACAAAAATGTGAACATTATGGACTAGGGTGAAAAATCAGGTGGGAGGAATCTGTATTAGAAGGCACAATTGTTGTACTTAGAATGTGATGAAAAACCCTCTATGTATTTCTCATGCAAAGTAGAAAGCCTTATGTGCCTATGTGAAGTTTTATGCCTATTTGTTTCAAGTATTGATTTTTTCAAGTTGACTTTGTATGAAAATTGTTCATGTGGAATAAATTGGGCTTACATTTTTTATAAAAAAGAACAATTTCAAAGTGATGTGAACCTTTTACTGTCAAACATTATTCTTACCAATGTCACCAATGTACCACATCTTACATGTAATTAAAAGACACAAGTAGGGACATGAAGAGTGATATCTTATAGAAAAACATATTTTGATATTGAAAATGTTGGTGCCCATTCATTCATTTCAATTCATTATGATATGTACATCGGTGTCATTAATATGTCAGGTTTTTGTGCTACGGGGATTCCAAATGATACAACATGACAATAGGACACACGGCATGACATCAGATAACATGACACAACACATGATACATAATGAAACGAAAAAACACGACACAACACCCTACAACACGACACAAAACGACATGACACAACCTGACACGATAGGAAACGACACAACACGACACGACACGACACGAAACGACACGACACGACATGACACTATACGACACGACACCACACGCCACGACACGACACGACATGACACACACAATATGACACGACACGACACGACACGACACGACACAACAGGACACGACATGACACGACACGACAGGACATGACAAGACACGACATGAAATGACAAAAAATGACACGACACGACACGAAACGATACGACACAACACGACACGACATGACACAACATGACAGGACACGGCATGACACGATATGACACGACACGACACAACACAACACAACACAACACAACACACAAAACACGGTCTAATGCAACACGATACGACACGACATGGCACGACACAAACTGAAATGGTACGACATGACCTGACTTGATATGGCATGACATGACACGACATGGCATGACACGACAAGACACGGTTCGACACGACACAACACGACACAACACGACACAACATGACACAACACGAAACGAAACAACATGACACGACATGACACGACACGACATGACACGACACGACACGACATGACACAACACTGCATGGCATGACACGACATGATACAACACGACACGGAACGACACGGCATGACATGACACGATACGACATGACATGACACGATACGACACGACAGGATACGACACGACACGACATGACATGACATGAAACGATTCGACATGACATGGCACGATGCGATAAGATATGACACGACATGGCATGGCAGGACACAAAATGACACGGAATGACATGGAATGACTCAGCAGGACACTGCACGATATGACACGATATGACACAATACGACATGACATAACACGATGCAACAAGACACGACACAACATGACATGAGTCAACACGACATGACACAACACGACATGACACGACACAATATGACACTACACAACACGACACAACACGGCTTCATACGGCACGATGTGACATGACAGGACACGACATGAAATGATACGGCATGACACAATACAACAGGACATGACACGACACAACATGACTCGACACGACATGACACTACACAAACAGATGACATCACACAGCATGAATGTACACCAGACGACACAAGAGGAGACCACACAACATGACTCGACACATCACAAAAATACAGGACACAACGTGATAGGACTAACACCATATGACATGACACAACATGAATTGACCACACGATGTAAGAAAAACAAAGCTATAGGAAAAAATGGCATATGTAGTCTAAACAAAATTAGACTGTTTCTAGTCTGCTAAAAACTTCAACTTGTTATTTACATTGCAGGCTCTCATGTTCTTGCTATGAATTTTGTAAGTATGAACAATGGGAATCCTACCTATACCATTGCCGACAGACAAAAATATGGGATAGGATAGAAAAACTCAAATTATCACATCACTTACCTTATTTACCATTTGTTGGTCTGTTGCACGTTGAGGAGGATATATTTGCATTCTGTTACTTTTTTTGGTGCATGGGTATGGAGCCTTTCAATTGGGATCCAAGAGAGTACTTGTTTGCATACATTTTTGTGAAGATACCACTGTATGGGCAGAGAGTAACCATGAACAGGGGCCTCTGCACATTCAAATCTACCTCAGGTAGATATAGCGAGGACATACAAGAGCATTATATGTTTGGATGTACGTGGTGCATGATATTGGTATTGACTTATTGTATACATGTGGAGCCTTGTGACTGGAATCGAAGAGCGTACTTGGTTGCATAAGTTTTTGCAAAGATATCCCTGTCTATTCGAAGAGTAACCATGAGCAGGGGCCTTTGCACATTAAAATCTGCCTCAGGTAGATGTCGCAAGGATATACAAGAGTATTACCTGAATTTACGTACGTGGTGCATGATATTGGTACTTGAGTTGTTGCATGGATTGAGATCCTTACAACTTGAATCTTACAGTGAACTTGGTTGTCGTTTTAATTTGAAAAATATGGCACAAGATGATATTTGATAGTGTTATTCCATGTACATTTGGGGGGTTTTGGTTTCAGAATTGTAGTCCTTGATCAATCATAATGCAATGATGGTGATTGTCATTGGTAGGTAATAATACAATGATAATGATTGTCATTGGAAATTCATAACACAACAAACATGATTGTCATTATTAATTCATGACACTATGACTCTAATTGTCATTGCTCATTATTAGTCACAGTCACAGACACAGTTGTAGTCTCAGCCACAGTCGCATTCGCAGTCACAGTCGCAGTCGCAGTTGCATTCAGTCACATTCACAGTCAGTCATAGCCCCAATCGCAGTCCCAGTGGCAGTCGCAGTCTTCGTCTTCATTGCTGTCGCCATCGTCATTGGCTTTTCTCCTGGCCAGGCATACGCATTGGCACACGTACCCATACCGGTACAGGTACATGCACACGCACACACACACACACACACACACACACACACACACACACACACACACACACACACACACACAAACACACAGACACGCACACAAACACACAAACATACACACACAC
>SZWC01015609.1:20776-26944 GCA_023375785.1 Penium margaritaceum | reverse complement strand
TCTCTCTCTCTCTCTCTCTCTCTCTCTCTCTCTCCCTCTCTCTCTCTCTCTCTCTCTCTCTCTCTCTCTCTCTCTCTGTGTGTGTGTGTGTGTGTGTGTGTGTGTGTGTGTGTGTGTGTGTGTTTCTCTCTCTCTGTCTCTCTTGAGGAGATTCTAGGAAGCTTCCTAGCATGCTTGCCACCGACTGGGCGTCAGTGCTCAGTCAGCTCACGACGTCAACACAGGTCGAACGCGAAACGGAAAGGGTTTGGCTAGACAACACGACTCAGTGTCAAAAGTGCTTCCATTAATGAATACATGCAGAGAGGGATAACAAATGAAAAATCCACAGCATAAATACCTGCCGCGGCGCACGACAGGTGTTGCACGCGGCAGTGCAAGGTCTATCCTAAAACCAGCCCAAAAACACTTCTTTGGCCGTCACTCCGCGCAGACAAATCAGAACGCTAGGCCGTCTGAACCTAGAGATACATAATCTTGAGCCGGAAGCTACGACTAGTCACACGCATAAGTCCGGCACCGATCGGTGGACAGAAAATGCAAAACATGCAAATCGGGCTCAAGAGCCAATCCACCGAGAAAACTCTAGCGCCTGTAGAAAAACCGCTGAGCACCCCGGTAAGCACCCAGGGCGTCGTGGCAGCTCTCTGGCAGCTGCTGGTGGATGGAGCCACCACTCGTCAGTGCTCCGGCGCCAGCAGCGTCCGCATCAAGGATAGCCTGTAAAAAAACTGCAGGAGGTCCGAGACAACATCCATGACGCTTGTGTAGTCCTCGGTCAGCTCCCAGTGGGTGGTCCACCACCAACCGACGCGCTGGTGCCTCCGGGGTCAGCATCGGGGACCATGTCGTTGCGCTCTCTTGTATCGCTGCTCTCCTGGCCATCGCTCGTGACGGGTGGAAGCCACACACACCAACACTCCCCCTGGCTGACACAACTGTCAACATAATGATGTCTGAGCGGAGGCAAGAAAGGATGGCTCAGGCAATCATAGCGAGCGCCGATCAAGCAAACTACATCACAAGGTCTCCTCGTGACAATTGTCCATCGCACCAAGTGTATGGGTCTCGACCATGCACGAATTCAATCACACACCTACGTGTCAAACATCATGCAAGATAGTCAGAGAAACAAGGTCTCCTCGTGACCCCAGAAAATGTCTCCGGGTGTCGAGGTCTCGACCACATCATGCATGGACCATACGGAACACATGTAGGCAATGGGTCTCCACGTCACACCGGTACAACTCAACAGGTGCGCGGGTCTCGACCATCATAACCTTGCATGGATCATACATAACATATGGAGGCAATGGGTCTCCACATCACAGTGGTAGAACTCACCAGGTGCGCGTGGTCTCGACCAGCATAACCTCGACCATAGCATCGTGCCACACCCCATGTAACCTCGCTGTGCTGAAAAGGGTGTCGGGCCAAAGCCCACACACCAACACTCCCCCTGGGCTACAGGGGTTGTCAGTACAAGAAAAGCTGATGGCTGCTCCCAACACAATCTGTGAGGAGGGAGCACAGCTCCCCAATGGCCACATACCCCTGCACAACAATAGCAAGGGTGACGACGATGCTGGTGGGATCTGCTTGCACAGATTCTCACCCCGGAGCGGCGTTGTCGCTGTTGTCGTCGTCGCTGTCATCGTCGCCGTTGTCATACTCGTCACTACTGTCGTCATCTGCTAATGTGACTGGTGCAGCGCTAAAGGCCTCCTCCAAAACAATCGCATGATGTATGGCCTCCAACTACTGAGCTTCATATCGCCTCGAGGCCTCTGCAGCATCGAGGTGCGTGTGGAGCTCAACAAGCTCTGAAGCGGCAGCCGACCGGCTGGCTGGATCTGTGGCATGTAGATGGTCAGTCGCGGAACGAACCTGACGGTGGACCTCGATAGTGTGCGCGTTTGCACAAGCCAGAGCCTCCTACAGCCTCGCGGTCTCACCTCGTAGGAAGGAGTGGAGCTTCACCTGCTCGTCGCACAAGTCAACGTCCTCTACGTCAGTTGTAGACTCAGGTATTGTCGGGCCACGAGGTGCTGGTAGAGGGGGAGCGCAAGACAATGAGTCACCACGTAAGTCGTCTGGGGTTGTAGGAATGACTACTGTGAAGGCACCTACTGCTCGTGACGCACCTGTCGCTCGGCCTTCACCTGCTCGCCAGACGTCGGCATGTGTAGGTACAACTGCATCCGCGGCGACGTAGTGGTCATGGAAGGTGTGGTCAGAGCCGTGGTCCTCCTCGTGACCCCTGGTGCGCAGCCCATCATCCACCTACTGGTGGAGGTCCGCCTGTCCCAGACGTGCGTCCTGTAGAGGCCACTCAGCTGCCTCGAGACACCTGTGTACATCCTCCACACACTCCTCGACAGCCCGTCGTGCTAGAACATCCACGATGTAATAGCGGTTGCTAGCCTCCCGGAGCTTGACCATGAGACTCTGCACATGCACCTCAGCTCGAGCCACCACTGCCTCCTCCTCGTCAACCGTGGAGCATAGGCGCTCGGGTAGAGGAATTGTAGCTCAGACCAGAGTAGCTGTGTCCTCAGCTGGAATCACCGTGGTGTCAGCAACACCGGTCAGGGCAGCGAGGTATCAGAGGTTCGCAGCTTGCTCTGCATCCTCCATATCGCACAGGCAGACGTCGGCTCTCACCAAAGGGCCATCTCGTGCTCGTGTCGCGGGTACTGCAAGAACGACAGCGCACTGGGCCTCTACGTTTGCCTCCAACCCTGTGTCCGACCCTCGACGGCAGAGGACTGATCCTCATAGAGGAAGTCTGTCTTGTCCTGGTGGTCCATCACCTGCTCCTGCTACCTAACACTATTTATCTGAACCACCTGGGCGTCTGCTGGAGGCCGAGTATCAGCATCTCTATCATCTTCTCCTGCTGCTGCTCTTGGCACCATGGCAACTGTCTCCACACCAACTAACGCAGGAGTGCGCACACCGTCAGGCGCAGCTCCTCCAACGGCCATCGTCATGTCATATGCTAGGGTATCAACGAACACCATCTCCATCCCCGACTCAGACTCAGCCTCGAACCAATCCTCCTCCGACGAAGAGTCTCCATCAGGGCAATTGTCTCCCCCCGCCGAACTCTCCGCTAGCTGAGTCTGCTATGTAGCGTCATCCGCCTCGGTCATCCTGCGCTGTAGAGTAGTCGCCTCACCAATGCCGAGCTTCGCCGTGGCAGTCAGTGGAAAAACCATCCTTCCCACGACTGACACCTCGGCAGGAGCTGTGTGGACTCGGCAGACCAACCCGTGGACAGGAGACGAGGGGGTCTCGTCACCTGAGACTCCTCCCACAGCCGAGTTTGATGGTGCTGCCTGTGCGCGCCGTGCAAGACGAGCACCTCGTTGCCACTCACGACGAGTGCAAAAACGAGCGATACGGCGAGGGGCTGAGGGTCCGTCCGTTGGTATGATGTTGACAGCCTCCAAGACGGAGCGACGGATGTAGACGATAGATCCGGTATGCTAGCATCGCTGGAGGAAGGGATGCATGATCGGGAGGAAGATGAGGATGAAGTAGGAGGCGACACCTGCGGCGGGGTGGCAGCTCGCTCGGAAGTCACGTGGTCATGGAGTTGCTGGACCATGGGCGTGAGGTTTCGGACCTCCATGTGTAGGGCGGCCATATCACCAAGCGTTGTGGTACAACTCGCTGACGTATCCACTGAAGGAGGAGGTGGAGATGATCGTACCTAAGGGGGATGCCACCCTGGAGGGCGTCGTCAGCACTGGCGCCAACCACGCTGCCTATCTCAACAGTAATAGTATAAAAACCCTGCGGACAAGTGAGACTCGTGCCATGGCTGCATCGACCACTTTGCCTATGGTGGCTACCACGGCTGAGGCTCAGGCGCAGACCACGGCGATGGCAACGCCCACGGCCACACTATGCAGCTCATGTCGAGAGCTGAGCGTAGGTGATAATCCCACACACTCGACCCCGGTGGTGCAAAGCACCACGTAGAGGGATACGAATGCAACGTCTCTCAGGTGGGTTGCGATGTTGTCAGTCAAGGCTGCAACCTCAGCCATAGTGTATTGCTACAATGTTGCACCCGGTGGCGATGGCGCAACTATCGCAATGTGCAACCTCAAGTCGCCTTCGGTGCCGCTGATGCTGCACCGAGTGCCATCGTCAACAGACAGTTGTGGCCGCAAGCCACCTTCGCTGTTGCTACTGTTGCTGCAACTCTCGCGACGACTACTACTGCAACGGTTCCTGTTGTCAGCCGATAAAAGTGGCCTCAAGCCACACTAAATAGTAAAATAACTTAGAACAAAACAAAAAACAAAACTCACCCCCTTTTTTTGTGTTCACCGATGCTCGGCGCGAGTGGGGTACCCCTTCCCGGGCCTTATTCAACTACCCCACTCAAGGACCCCCCTGTCCTCCTCCTTTTTTGTTGTTGTTTCTTTTTTTTTGTGTGTGTGATGGTGCCACCTCCTCGGGTGCCCCCTTTGGGGTTTTCTGGGGTGCCCCACTCGAGCCCCCCCCCCTCTTCTCTCCTCATCCCCTCCTTTTTTTCTTTTTTTTCCCGGTCTGGCTCGACCCTCGCTTCGAGCGAGCTAGTTGAGCGAGCGAGCTCGTCGAGCGAGCTCGCTCGGCGAGCTCGCTCACTGCGAGCAAGCTGCTTCGCGCTGCTTGCTCGCAACACGAAGCTGCAATGCAGCTTTGTGGGGCGAGCAAGCAGCAGCAGTGGCTGCTGCTGCTTTGAGTGCCACTGTTGCGCAGGTTACAGCTACTGTTGTAGCCCGCGTGAGCAGCTGCGGCTGCACGCTGCAGCTGCCCGCCGGCGCCGCCGCTGTTGCTGTTGTTGCCGTTGTGCTTGTTGCACACCGCTGCTGTTGTTGTAGCTGGTTGCCGTTGCTGCTGCTGCAGCTTGTTCTCGCTGCTACTACTGCTGTTGCTCACTGCCGCCTGGTGCTGCTCCTCACAGCCGCTAGCTGCTGCTGCCGCTCTCTGCTGTTGCTACTGTTTGCTGCTGCCGCGTGCTGCAGCCGCCGCTACAGCTGATTACCGCCGCTGCTGCTGCTGCCCTCTGCCGCTACTACGAGCTGCTGCTATTGCTGCTGCGTGCTGCCACTGCTCGCAGCCGCCGCTGCCGCAAGCTGCTGCTTCTCCTGCGAGCTACTTCTTTTCCTCCCTTTGTTTTGTCTGTACACACCGGTAGCCAGACACGGCTGCTGCTCCCACCCGGTGCTGCTGCTGTACTAGGTGCTACCCGTAACCGCTACCGCCGCAGGTGCTTCCCGTCGCTTATTGCTGCTACGGCCGCTGTTGCTTGCAGTTGGCGCCGTTGTCTTTGCTACCTCCACTGCTCCGCTGCAACGTAGTCGTGGTGGATCCCTCCAGGATCTGCTGCTGCTGCTATGGGTGGTTGCCGCTGCTACCACTCACTGTTTCTGGGTCTCTGCTGCACAGCACAACGAGCTATGACTCGTCTGCTCTGATACAATGAGAAGATTCTAGGAAGCTTCCTAGCACGCATGCCATTGACTGGACGTCAGCGCTTAGTCAGCTCGCGGCTTCAACACAGGCCGGCAAGGGTTTGGCTAGACGACACGACTCAATGTCAAAAGTGCTTCCATTAGTAAACACATGCAGAGAGCGATAACAAATGACAAGTCCACAGCATAAATACCTGCCGTGGCGCACGACATGTGTCGCACGCGGTAGTGCAAAGTCTGTCCTAAAACGGGCCCAAAAACACTGTTTTGGCCGTAACTCTGCGCAGACAAATCAGAACGCTACGCCGTCTGAACTTTGAGATGCAAAATCTCGAGTCGGTCGCTACGACTGGTCACACGCATAAGTCCGGCACTGATCGTTGGACAGAAAATGCAAAACATGCAAATCGGACTCAAGAGCCAGTCCACCGAGAAAACTCTAGCGCCTGCAGAAAAACCACAAAGCACCCTGTAAGCACCAAGGGCATCGAGGCAGCTCTCTTGCACCTGCAGGTGGATGGAGCCACCACTCGTCGGTGTTCCGGCGCCAGCTGCGTCCGCACCAAAGATAGCTTGCAAAAGAACTGCAGGAGGTCCGAGACAGCATCCACGACGTTGGTGCAGTCCTCGGTCAGCTCCGAGTGGGTGGTCCATCATCTGCCGACGCGCCGGTGCCTCCGGGGTCCGCATCGGG
>SZWC01015608.1:48011-68754 GCA_023375785.1 Penium margaritaceum | reverse complement strand
CATTGAATAAACTGGTAGTCTTGCCATGATTCAAAGTCTTCTTCAGTAGTCATTTGAGCTTTTTGTCTCTATTGTGTACAAAGAACGACCTCAAATGTGGTATTTGGAAGAAATGGAGGAGTTCGAACATGATCTGACGTCTGCTAGCATCTGATTTGTCCTTCTCGCACCTGTACTGATGCTGCTCAACCCTGAGATCAACAAGTGTATGATGACTGATGAGACGAGAATTTGTTTCTCGAAGTACATCCGTACTTGTGCTACTTGTGCGGTGATCCCCTAGTGCAGCACCCGTGGCAAAAGCGTTCCTTATGACTTAAATCATTGCTGTCTCTGGCCTCTGCTCCTGCGGTCAAGACTACGTGTGATGCTTTCTTGAAGAGTAAGAAACTCATAGCAGCCAATAAAACTTCCATGACTGTGAGCACTGAATGCATGTTGGAAGAGTAAACTCGCAGGGACAAGTGTTTGTAGGTAACAACATTCAACCTAGAGAATGGATAGCGCAATGGATCAGTGACATGTGAACATGAGCAATGGATTATGGGACAAAGGTAACTACTACTTCATAAATTGGAATGGACAAGAACGAGTGATGTATCTCCCTTGACAGTGGAGTCAGCCACAGGCTGATTTGCAACCATGGGGCAGTCATGATCAATGAGACATTACCACATAATCAGTGACATTACCGCCGTTTGAGATTCTATTACTCTGTTTTTCATCAAATACTTCTTGCACCATTCAGCCTCTAACTATGGAGTCCCAGCCAGCCCAATTTATGCGGCCAGGTCAGGCATTGCCTGGCACATCAGCATGCCTCGACGGCCCAAAGGAACCCGGTTTTGCTACTTGGCGTGCCTCAGCCACCGAAACACCGCTTCCACATCATTCGGGCCATTCACGTAGCATGTGATGGATATGAGAGTGCCAAAAAGTGACAAAAAATAGGTTGCTCGATAAAACTCATCTGGCATAACACTTGTTTAAAGGATGTTTCACAGGTTCCAACACACTATACCGAACCCGATACGGAGTCGGATTGAGTGAGATATGGATTTCCAAAGTTTGGAGATCATGAGTCGGGTTCAAGTGACGACCTGAGCACTTTGAGCTCAAAAGGCTGCAGGATTATTGGCCAGAACGGCTGAGAGCGGCATTCAAGGAGAAAAGGCGGCTGGAAGACCTCCAAGAGACTTCAAGAAAGGTGCAGACCACGATTGCTGGTCGTCCAAGTGGTCTGAGACATCATTCTCTTGTGTGACAAGGTGACTGCCGCTCATCCCGCTCGGTTAGGAGAGTGTTCTAAAGGGTAGAGTTTGACAGAGTGTATCTCAGTGCTCCCTAAGCCAAATGAGGCATATAAGGGCTTGTTGGAAAGCTGTGAAAATTTAATTTCTCACTCAAGAGGCAATTTAGACATTCGCATTCTCTGCAATCCTACATTTTCTTCCATGATTTCCGTCTGTGCAACCTGCAACTCCCTCTCACAAACAGCTGGTCCTGCCTAGGTGGATCTTGGTGAGTCTGATCACCTCCCTGATGGCTACCCCAGTTTCCATCAGTGGTATCAGAACTAGAACAAGGCTTTGTCTCATCCTTTAGGCATTCCTTGCACCCTTTAGTGTGAGAGAGCCATTTGTGGGCTCAACATTGTACTACCATGGCAACATCCGCTTCCGTGGTGGCCGGCGTCAACATCACCAAGTTTGAAGGCAAGAACTTCTTCAACTGGAGCAACAACATTAAGATGGTGCTGATGGAGAAGGGTCTCTAGAGCCAGGTGGATGAGAAGGAGAAAGAACCACAAGAAAGCTCCGTGTCCCCTTTTGAGGTTCGTACCTATCGTGAGAAGCGTGACCGCGCCCTGGCAACCATCTACCTCTACCTCGCCCAACGGCAGCAACTCCTCGTCCGTGGCATCCTCACGCCAAAGGAGGTTTGGAAAAATCTTGAGTCCACTTATGCTTCCAAGTCAATCCTCATGAACATGTAGCTGCGTCGTCGCTTTCACACTATGTAGATCGATGAGTCCGGATCGATGATTGACTACATCAACATGGTGCAGTCTCTTTCTAACCAGCTTACTTCAATTGAGGACCCTGTGAAGGAGCGTGTGCTCATGCTAACCATCCTCTCTCGCCTTCCTAGCAGCTACATTCCTCTCATTGTTGCCTTGGACAAGCGGGGCGACAAGCTCTCCCTCAATGTTGTGGAGGAGAGCCTACTGTTTGAGGAGGAGCTGCGCAAGGGAGAGGAGGGTGGAAGCGGACTGGACGTTGCTCTCATCACCAACTTTGGTCATGGGGGCGGTGCTACATCAACCAAGAGCAACGGCGGAGGAGGGAAGAAGAAGGGGAACTGCCACTACTGCAAGAAGCCAGGTCATTGGGCGAGGGAATGCTGGAAGAAGAAGGCGGACCTTGCTGTTGGATTGGGGGCGGGAAAACAGTCCAACGTTTCCACATACGCCGCATATTGGGAGAGTGGATTCGTGACAACCATCCGGGTCCTGCATGTCTCCGACAACACTGCCCTGTTCTGGATCATCGACTCGGGAGCCACGCGGCACATGACGTGTCGCCGGGAGTGGTTTGTTGTCTACAGCGTCATTGAGCCTCGTTTGGTGTACATGGGGGACAACCATGTGCAAATGGCAGTTGGGGAGGGTGAGATTGTGTTTTGTGCTTCCGTTGAGGGTAAGCACGTGGAACGTTGTGTGAAGGGGGTGGTCCATGTTCCGGGGTAGGCAGCTAACCTCCTCTCTGTCTCATCTCTCATCTCCGAAGGCATGCAGGTTTGCTTTGAGAATGGTGGCTGCAATATCTCTGCCTGTGCAGGCCGTGTGCTTGCAAAAGCAAACAAGGAGGACGGTCTTTACCACCTCTACGTGGCGTCGGAGAAGGAAGCTGACTCAGCGTTGGTGGCGAGAGAAGAAAAACACAACATCGACCTGTGCCACCACCTGCTCGGTCACCTCGGCTTTGGCGCCGTCGTCTCCATGCAGCAGATGGTCCGCGGCCTCGAAGTCAATGGAGTGAATCCGCCTAGTGCATCGGCTTGTGAGAGCTGTATTGAAGGGAAGCAAGCCCGCGCTCCTTTCACGGGGGAGGGGAAGTGGGCGGCTGAGCTTCTATCACTTGTTCACTCTGATTTGTGCGGTCCCATGCCATCACAATCCTTGTCAGGCAAGTTGTACTTTGTCACGTTCATAGATGACAAGTCAAGGAAGACGTGGGTGTCATTCTCGGCTGGAAAGGATGAGTGCTTTGATGCTTTCAAGGTGTGGATTGCTGCTGCACAGAATGAGAGTGGCAAGTGGTTGAAGGTGCTTTGCATTGATGGTGGAGGGGAGTACCTCTCCAACGACTTCCGCACCTTCCTCAGGCGTCGCGAGATCAAGCACGAGGTCACCCCACCTGGAACACCGTAGCTGAATGGCGAGGCTGAACACGCGAACCGCACGCTCATGGAGCGTGTTCGCAGCATGCTCCAAGACGCGGGGCTCCCGCCAACCTTTTGGGCGGAAGTGGTCAATACCGTTGTGTACCTGAAAATCCGAAGCCCTATGCGCGCCGTGCCACTGATGACACCTGAGGAGGCGTGGACAGGACGGAAACCAACAGTGACGCACATGAAAGTCTTCGGGTGTGGCGCATTCGTGAACGTGCCTACCGGCAGCCATAACAAGCTGGATGCAAAGTCGGTGAAGGCCGCCTTACTCGTAAGGCTGTAAGCCAAAATCCGGGACTCGCAAGTCGGACTCGCAAATCCGAGTCCGGACCCAGACTCGCAAGTCCAAATCCAGGGTCCAGAACCGACCTGGACTCGCAAATCTCACCTTGACCTCCTACCACGAGATAACGACGACAAAGAGGGGATCATTGTAGATTACATGAATACAATTATGGGTCAAATTCCTTCTCTATTAGTTACATGTTGAGTTCACATGACTTTAGAGTCACAACTTTCAAAACACATTGATTATAACCCTTTTTTCTTAGATGATGCACCAGACTNTAAGGCTGTAAGCCAAAATCCGGGACTCGCAAGTCGGACTCGCAAATCCGAGTCCGGACCCAGACTCGCAAGTCCAAATCCAGGGTCCAGAACCGACCTGGACTCGCAAATCTCACCTTGACCTCCTACCACGAGATAACGACGACAAAGAGGGGATCATTGTAGATTACATGAATACAATTATGGGTCAAATTCCTTCTCTATTAGTTACATGTTGAGTTCACATGACTTTAGAGTCACAACTTTCAAAACACATTGATTATAACCCTTTTTTCTTAGATGATGCACCAGACTCGCAATTCTTGCTCACCAGACTCGCAATTCTTGCTCACCAGACTCGCAAATCCAGGAGATTAGACTCGCAAGTCTGGGACTCGCGAGTCCGAGTCTCAGACTCGCAAATCCGAGTCTGGCACTAGACTCGGACTCGCAAGTCAGGTTCCAGGCTCAGAATCGAGGTTCCAGACTCGCGAACACCCTTACTTACTCGGCTACGACACCATGGGATACCGCCTCTACAACCGCGCCGCACGCAAGATCATCCGCAGCCGTGACATGGTCTTCCAAGAGGAAGTAAAGGGCTGAACTTGGAGCCCTATGTCGGCAGTTCCGCTTGCTCCCGCACTTGTACCAGAAGTGGGAGAAGTACTGGTAGCAGAAGAGGGCGGTGCGGAAGAAGGCGGTGACAACGGCAACGACAAGGAGGTGGAGGGAGCTGAGAAGGAGATGGAGATGGCAGCGGAATCTGATAGGGAGGAGCAGCAAAGCAACGCACAATAGCTGCCACGACGGTCCACATGCCTCAACAAAGGTGCAAAGGACAGTTGGGAGCCGCTGAGGCGATCTGAACGCCTCACAAACAAACAGAGGCCGCTGGAGGAGCTGGTGAACTTGTGCACCGTTCCACCACAAACGGAGTTGTTTGAGCTCGAGCTTCTCTTCCTCACAGTCACCGATGACCGAGCCACATTCCTTGAAGCCTTGCACAGCGCCGAGGCGGCAGATTGGCGTGGCGCAACAGATGAGGAGTATGGTGCACTCATGAAGAACGGCACCTGGACACTCGAGGAGGCTCCATGCGGCAGCCGGGTTATTGGACGCCTGTGGATCTTCAGGCGTAAGCATGGTGCGGATGGTAAGATTCTCAGGTACAAAGCATGGCTGGATGCAAAGGGGTATGTGCAGACTGAGGGTGTGGATTACAATGAAATATTTGCACCTGTCCCCAAGTTCCCATCCATCTGAGCGATCCTCGCTCTTGCTATTGCTATGGACTGAGAGGTGCACCAAACGGATGTGACGTGTGCATTTCTGAATGGTGACCTTGAGGAGAATGTGTACATGGAGCAGACGGAAGGGGTATGTCATGGAAGGGAAGGAAGGTTTGGTGTGCAAGCTTGTGAAGGCCCTCTATGGCCTGAAGCAAGCCCCGCGAGCATGGTACCACAAGATGGATGAGCAGCTAGCTGGCCTTGGCTTTGTGCGCAGTGAAGCAGACCATGCTGTCTATGGGCGCACACAAGAGGCAAACCAGGTCATCTTCTTTCTCTTTGTTGTTGATCTGCTCATTGCATCTGACTCCAAGTCTCTTTTGGAAGATGTGAAGCTGTCCCTTGCTGTCAAGTTCGACATGAAAGACATGGGAGAGCTCAGTTACTACCTTGGCCTTTAGGTCAAGCGCAACCGGCAGCAGCAGACTTTGGAGTTGTCACAGAGTACGTACGTGAGCGACATCGTAAAGCGCTTCAACATGGCAGGAGCGCGCAAAGTAACAACACCACTGGAAGTGGGAGCGAAGCTGAGCATGACGCAGACTCCCTGCGACATGCAAGAGAGCAGCCGCATGGAAGCAGTGCCATACCAAATAGCTGTTGGAAGCCTGATGTATGCAGCAGTTGGCACGCGCCTCGACATCAGCCAAGCAGTGGGAGTGTTAAGCAAGTTTTGCGCAAATTCGGGCATGCCGCATTGGGAGGCAGTCAAGCGCGTGCTGCGCTGCCTCAATAGCAGCAGCAGCCTTTGCCTCACCTTCAACGTCAACAATAGTCCCATCCTCATCCGCTACAGTGACGCAGATTGGGGAGGTGACCTGGACACAAGGAGGTCAACGAGTGGGTTTGTGGTTTTGCTCGGGGGAGGTGCCATCAGTTGGAGGAGCAAGAAACAAGAGTGTGTCGCCCTCTCCTCCACCGAAGCAGAGTACATTGCCCTCGAAGATGCAGCAAAGGAAGCAATGTGGATGCGTGAGTTGGTGGCAAGCCTTGGACAGCAGCAGACCAGAGCGACCACCATCTATTGTGACAACATGAGTGCCATTGCTCTGACCAAGAACGCCGAATTTCACGCCCGCACCAAGCACATCGACTTGCGGTCCACTTCATCCGCGAGCTCGTGGCGAAGCAGGTGGTGCACATCAAGTTCTGCCCTTCAAGCATGATGCTAGGAGACTTCTTGACCAAGCCTCTGGCAGCGCACTGCTTTCAGCAGCTGAGGGCACAGTGTGGACTTGTGTGATTTTTATTCTCGCAAAGTGAGAGAATGATGGATATGAGAGTGCCAGAAAGTGACAAAACAGGTTACTTGATAAAAAGCATCTGGCATAACAGTTGCTTAGACGATGTTTCACAGGTTCCATCATACTGTACAAAACTTCATACGGAGTCCGATTGAGTGAGATATGTATTTCCAAAGTTTGGAGATCATGGGTCAGGTTCAAGTGATGACCTGATGACTTTGAGCTCAAAAGGCGGCAGGATTATTGGCCAGGACGGCTGCGAGCGGCCTTCAAGGAGAAAAGGCGGCTAGAGGACCTCCAAGAGACTTCAAGGAAGGTGCAGACCACGATTGTTGGTCGTCCAAGTGATGTGAGACATAATTCTCTTGTGTGACAAGGTGACTGCCGCTCATCCGGCTAGGCTAGGAGAGTGTGCTAGAGGGTATACTTTGACAGAGTGTATCTCAGTGCTCCTTAGACCAAATGAGGCATATAAGGGCTTTTTAGAAAGCTGTGAAAATGAAACTTCTCACTCAAGAGGCGATTCAGACATTTGCATTCTCTGCAAACCTACATTTGCTTCCGTAATTTCTGTCTGTGCAACCTGAATTCCCTCTCACAAACAATTGGTCCTGCCTAGGCGGCTCTTAGTGAGCCTGATCACCTCCCTGAGGACTGCCCCAGTTTCCATCAGTATGGGGCATCCATTGGATTTCCAGAAGTACGGACGGGTAGCCCTTGGTGAGGGGTACATGCCGAGACCATTCCTCGTGGCAAGGTGCCAAAAATCGTGGCTGATTGGCAACATCAACATTTGCATCAGGCAATGATTGGTCCTCTCTGCCTCTCCATTGAAACAATTAAGGCGTGAGCCAGCCCGTTGGATAGCCCTTAACCATAGCTATCCAACAGACCCACTGTAAAGTTGCAATGTGGTGGGAGCTGGTAGAAAACGTTACGATTAATTGGCAGCTAGTCACGTCAGTTTGTAATATTGGATATGGGGTGCCAGAAAGCAACCAAAGTGGGTTGCTCGATAAAAGTAATCAGGTCACAACAGGCAAATAGAGGATACTTTCTTGGTTCTGTAGCACTTTACGGAACTAGATTCGGAGTTCGTTTTAGGGAGATACCCCCCCTGATTGTTTAATTCGATGTTTCAGATTTTAGGAATTATGTGATCTTTAACTTCGATGTGATTTTTTGGGTCTGAATTACATTAGTGATCCTTATTGGTCGAATTCATGGAACTTTGGCACTTTAAATTTGATGAAAGGACGGGCTCGACATTTTTTTGTTCTTTAAATTCGACGATCCTTCAGTGAGAGCGACAACTTTGTGTGTCACGCGCGCAAGTTCCGCCTGTTCAAATGAAAAAAACCACACGTCAGACAGTCTGGTGTCCTGTTCGCACGGTTGATCTCAGCCTGTCAGGCTGTCACCTGGTGAACCTCGAAGCGACGGCTGCTTCATTCAACAATGCGAGGAAGTCGAGCTGGATCTGCACAAGTTTCAACCAGCACCGTCGTTTGATCAGTGTTGCAATGTTAATCAGCACTGGCGTCCGGTAAATGAAAATCCTAAAATGCGCCCTTAAATTCGACGAATACTTTTTGAAATAATTATGTGATCCTTCAAATTCGTCGAAAGAAAAATTGTCTCAAATTCGACGACACAATGATGATTTCAATTCGAAGTTAAGAATCAGAGGGGTATGGATTTTCAAGGTTTGGTGGCAATGGGTCCTGCTCAAGTGACAGCTCCTGCACTACCAGCACTAATGACGGCCAGAATTATTGACCAGGGAGGTTTGGAGCGACCTTCAAGGTAGAAAGGCGGCAGAAAGACCTTCAGGGAGCTTCAGAGAAGGTCCCCACCAAGATTATTGGCTGTGCACATAGCAAGGATGGTAATTCTCTTGTGTGAGAGTGTGACTGCCACTCACCCCGCTAGGCTAGGAGGTGAACTTTGACAGAGTGGTTCGTCCAAATCCATCTGCCAAATGTGGCGTGCTTAATCTTGTTAGAAAGTTGTGCTAATGTAATTTCTTATCCTTGATTCAAACCAGCCATTTGCACTCTCTACACAACTTCACACGCTTCTGTATATTCGTCTGTACAGCCTTCAACTTGTCTCTCACATACAATTGGTACTGCATAGCGGCTCTTGGTGAGCTTGATCACCTCCCTGAGGGCTGCCTTTGATTTTAGCACGTGATGGCATGCCCCAAGGGCCTACACTCCAAGGACTTTGCACGAGCCGGACCGGCGATGACAGGCAGGAGGTGGCAGATGAGGTGGGCCCGTCACCAACCCCACTCACTCAACCGACCCATTCCGCGAATCATTGGTGGACGGGAAGACCTGTGCCACGCTTGTGGAGGCTGAAGGATTTGGAGTGGGAGGAGCCTGGTGGAAGCAAAAAATGTGGCCCATTAGCGCTAGTACGGAAAGAGAGAGGGGAGGGTTTTCTTGTGGGAAAGCTGGGAAACTTTTGCTGGGAGAGGAGGTCGTGGCACAGTCAAAGACACCATGGAACTCGCTTGGGTAGGGGTGCTAAAATGAGTCTAGGGCATGCAGGCCCATAGTGGAAGAGACATGAGCTCTGGTGGTGAGCAAAATTAATGCAACGCCACGATATGGCTAAGTCTGGAATGAATGAATTAAGAATCAAGGAGAGCGTACAACGAGCCCTACTAAGGGCTGATGTACTGGGGACTGACCGCTAGCCCACCAAGCCTTGCAATCGCCTTTACACCAAAAGGCACGGACGGGGAATACACATGTCAAGGAATATGAAAACATACACTGGAGGTCCCTCCAGGCAACGGAACAGTCAACCGTGTTCCTGGGTCTCAACCGACGATAATATATCTAATGTACCCCAAGAAAATCCAGACTCTATGGTGACACACTAGCATCACTGACGAGCCAAGATAGGCAAGTTTAGGCCTCTCGAGACGCTGGAACATATAACCGGGCATCCGGGTCTCAACCATACGCAGACTAGACCAATCAATGTAGGGTCTGATGGAAACTGGGTCAGCCCTCAGGGCGGTGATCAGGCTCACCAAGAGCCGCCTAGGCAGGACCAATTGTTTGTGAGAGGGAGTTGCAGGTTGCACAGACAAAAACTACGGCAGCAAATGTAGGTTTGCAAAGAACGCGAATGTCTGCATCGACTCTTCTCACAAAGCACATTAGCACAGCTTTCTAACAAGCCTAAGTACGCCTCATTTGGCACATGGAGGTAGAAGAACCACTCTGTCAAAGTTCACCTCCTAGCACACCTAGCCAAGCTCGATGAGCGGCAGTCACACGCTCACACGATAGAATTACCATCCTTGCCATGTGCACAACCAATAATCTTAGTGGGGGCCTTCCTTGAAGCTCCTTGAAGGTCCTCCTATCGCCTTTCTATCTTGAAGGCTCCTCTAAACCTCCCTGGCCAATGATTGTGGCCGTCGTTGGTGCTTGTAGTGCAGGAGCCGTCACGTGAACCGGACCCATTGCTACCAAACCTTGAAAGTCCATATCTTCCTCAAATGGACCCCGAATCAAGTTCCGTAAAGTGCTACAGAATCCAAAAAAATCCTTTATTCACTGTTGTGACCTGATGATTTCTATCAAGCAACCCACTCTGGTCACTTTTTTTTAGCATCCCATATCCAACATTCTCCCACTTTGCGCGAATGAAAATCACACAAGTCCACACTGTCCCCTCAGCTGCTGAAAGCGGTGCGCTGCCATTGGCTTGGTCAGGAAGTCTGCCAGCATCATGCTTGAAGGTGAGGCAAAGGCTGCTGCTGCTGTCAAGGTAGCGCAGCACGCGCTTGTCCGCCTCCCAATGCGGCACGTCCGGATTTGCGCAAATCTTGCTGAGCACTCCCACTGATTGGCTGACGTCAAGGCGCGTGCCGATTGCTGCGTACATGAGGCTCCCAACTGCTGCTTGCTACGGCACTGCTTCCATGTGGCTACTCTCTTGCATGCTGCGGGGATTGTGCATCATGCTCAGTTTCGCTCCCACTTCCAGTGGTGTTGGGGCCTTGCGCGCTCCTGCCATGTTAAAGCGCTTGACGATGTCACTCACATACGTGCTCTGCAACAGCTCCAAATTCAGCTGCTGCAGGCCGCGCTTGACCTGAAGGCCAAGGTAGTAGCTGAGCTCTCCCATGTCTTTCATGTTGAACTTGGCAGCAAGGGACTGCTTCACATCGTCCAAATTGGACTTTGAGTCTGATGCAATGAGCAGATCATCAACAAAGAGAGAGATTATGACCTGGCTTGCCTCTTGCGTGCGCCCATAGAATGCATGGCCAGCTTCACTGCGCACAAAGCCAAGGCCAGCCAGCTGCTCATCCATCATGCGCCTAAAGATCCACCGGCACCCAATCACCTGGCTGCCACATGGAACTTCCTCGAGGCTCCTAGAGCCGTGCTTCATGAGTGAACCATACCCCTCATCTGCTACGACACGCTAATCTGCCGCCTCGGCGCTGCGCATGGCTTCAAGAAATGTGGCTGGATCATCGGTGACTGTGAGGAACGGTGCACAGGTTCACCAGCTCTTCTAGCGGCCTCTCTTTGCTTGCGAGGCGCTCGGATCGCCTCAGTGGCTCCCCACTGTCCTTTGCACTTTTGTTGATGCGTGCGGACCGGCGTGGCAGGTGCTGTATGTTGCTTTGTTGCTCCTCCTCATCAGATTCGGCTGGTAGTTCCTTCTCCTTCTCAGCTCCCTCCATCTCCTTGTCATTACCGCTGTTAGCGCCACCTTCTGCGTTGTCCTCTTCTGCTACCGGAACTTCTCCCACTTCAGGTACAAGTTCGGGAGCAAGTGGATCTGAAGACATAGGGCTTCATGTCCAGCCCTTCACGTCCTCTTGAAAGACCACGTCATGGCTGCGGATGATCATGCGTGCAGCAAGGTTGTAGAGGCGGTATCCCATTGTATCATAGCCAAGGAAGGCGGCCTTCACTGAGTTTGCGTCTAGCTTGTTACGTTTGCCGGTAGGCATGTGCATGAATGCGCCATACCCAAAGAATTTCAGGTGCGTCACTGTTGGCTTGCGTCCCATCCATGCCTCCTCTGGTTTCATCCACGGCACGGCACGTGTGGGACTCCGGTTTTTCAAGTACACGACAGTGTGGACCGCTTCCACCCAAAAGGTTGGTGGGAGCTCCGCGTCTTGCAGAATGGTGCAAACACGCTCCATAAATGTGCAGTTTGCACGCTCAGCCAAGCGGTTCAGCTGCGGTGTTCTAGGTGGGCTAACCTCGTGCTTGATCCTGCGACGCTTGAGGAAGGTGTGGAAGTCGTTGGAGAGGTACTCTCTTCCACCATCGGTGCAAAGAACCTTCAACCGCCTGCCAATCTTGTTCTGTGCAGCAGCAATCCACACCTTGAAAGCATCAAGGCACTCATCCTTGCCAACCAAGAAGGACAGCCATGTCTTCCTTGATTGGTCATCTATGAACGTAACAAAGTACAACTTGCCGGACAGGGACTGTGATTGCATAGGATCACACAAATCAGAGTGAACGAGTTAGAGAAGCTCAACTGCCCCCTTCCCTTTACCCGTAAAAGGAGCAGCTTTTTGCATTAGTGGCAGTTCCCCTATACGCAATGGCCCGGCTTCTTGTAGTAGTGGCAATTCCCCTTCTTCTTCCCTCCTCCGTTGTTGCCCTTGGTTGGTGCAGCACCACCCCCATGACCAGAGTTGGTGATGAGAGCGACGTCCAGTCCTCTTCCACCCTCCTCTCCCTTGCACCACTCCTCCTCAAACAGCAGGGTCTCCTCCATATCATTGAGGGAGAGCTTGTCACCGCGCTGGTCCAGGGAAATAATGAGAGGAGTGTAACTACTAAGAAGGCCAGAGAGGACTATTAGCATGAGCACACTCTCCTTGAGAGGGTCCTCACTTGTAGCAAGCTGGTCAGAGAGAGACTTCACCATGTTGATGTAGTCGATCATGGATCTAGACTCATCCATCTTCACGGTGTGAAAGCGACAATGCAGCTGCATGTTAACGAGGATTGACTTTGAAGCATCAGTGGACTCAAGCTTTTTCCAAAGGAAGTGAAGAAGCGCGGACCTGGAGCTCTAGCACCGACGGTTGGGGCATTCGGCTCCCGCAACCATTAATGAGATGGCAAAGCATGACATGGTGTGTGGCCTCGTCATCAACGGTGCAAAAGCGATAGTAGATGCAGCAACACACTGAAAGTGCGAGCCTTGCATTTTGGGCAAGGCGTGACGCAAGTCGTTCAATGAGAACAAGGCTCGCGCAAAGGACATGCTGGAGGTCGTGCACAGCGACGTTTGCGGGTCATTCAAAATGCCATCAAACAGCGGCTTGAGATACTTTATCACCTTCATTGACATCTGCAGCAGAAAGCTCTACGTGTACTTCATGAAGCGGAAAGGGGAGGTCCTGGACTGGCTGAAGGACTACGTCGCAGCGGTGGAGAGGTAGACTGACTGGAAGGTCAGAGCACTACGCAACGACAATGGCAAAGAGGACATGGGCTGCAGCGGGTGGATGAAGCAGAAGGGAATAAAGTGGGAACCCACTACGCCGTACTCGCCACATTCCAACGGAATGGCGGAGCGGGCAAACCAAACACTGCTCAACATGGTGTGGACCGTGCTTGTGGATGCGGGGTTGCCGCGAGGGTTGTAGACAGTGGCTGTGCGTACAGCAAGCTACACCATCAACCTCACCCCAACAGCGGTGCTAAAGGGCAGGGGCAGCTGGAAGACGCCGCAGGAGGTTTGGAGCGGACGCAAGCCAAACGTGGCGCACCTGAAAGTGTTCGGATGCAAGGCGCACGTGATGGTGCAGATGCCGCAATGACGTGAGAGCAAGCTGGAACCGCGGGCAAAGCCGTGCTTGTTCCTCGGCTACGAGAGCATGCAGAAGGCATACCGGCTCTGGGACCCGCGCATGCAAGAGATTATCCACAGTCGTGATGTTGAGTTCAACGAGCAACAGAGCTTCAGCAACAACAACAATAACATGAGCATTGGGACCAATATAAAACAAGGAGAGTGGTTCTAGCTCCTTGACTACGAGGAGAAGCCGGCGGACACGGAGGTTGATGATGCAGCGTCGGAGCACGGCGGTACAGCAGGTGTAGCAGCCAACGCGGAGGACTCTAACAACGATGCAGCTGGGCTACAGATCTAGCGGAATGATTTGTCAAAGGAGGCACCGTGGGTGCCAAAGTGTGCACTCTCGGCGGAGTTCACTTTGGGCGTTGGAGAAAAATCCTCCGGATGCGCCGCCCGTCCACTTGATGGTTCACCGGAGCGGGAGGAATCCTCAGGAAGCCGTCCAGTCGATGGTTCACCAGAGCAGGCTGAGTCGGAAGGATTGCAGCAGAGCGACGAGACGCCGCGAAGACTGACGCGCCGTTGCGGGAGGCAGTGGAGAGCGGGGAAGCGTTTCGACGCAGGCACCGGTCGATGGATCGGCATGACACGTTGCATGCTGGCTGTATCAACGGAGCTGACGACCGTGCAAGAGGCGCTTGTGCGGCCCAAGGGGAAGCGATGGAACGCAGCCATCAAGTCGGAGTTGGCGTCTATTGCAGAAAACGACACGTGGCAGCTGGTTGACAGGCCAAAAGATGCCAAGATCATCGGCTCCAAGTGGGTCTTCAAGTCCAACTTCACAAAAGAAGGTGTGGTTGACAAGTACAAGGTGCGGCTCGTGGCGAAGGGCTACGCACTACGTAAGGGCAAGCACTACGATGAGACGTTCACCCTTGTCGCCAAGTACACAAGCATCCGAGCGATCCTTGCGGTGGCAGCTGCGAAGGACATGGAGCTCCACCAGATGGACGTAAAGATGGCCTTCCTCAATGGCATCATTGACAATGAAATCTACATGGAGGTGCCGGAGGGGGTGGAGGCGCCGGAGGGCAAGGAGTGCAAGCTGCGGAGGAACTTGTACGGGGTAAAACAATCGCGCCAATGCTGGTACCAACAGATGGACAACTTCATGGCACAACTCAGCTTCAAGCGCTGTGAGATGGATCATAGCGTGTATGTGCGGTGCAGCAAGAAGCTCCATCAGATTGTCGCACTCTACATGGACGATCTGATCTTGTGCTCCTCAGACCTGCCAAGCCTACAGCAACCGAAAGAGCAGCCGAGCAGCAGGTTCCAGATGTCGGACATGGGGGAGCTGGAGTTCTACCTCGGGGTGAGCACTACGCAAAACCAGAGGGTGCGCACCCTTGAGCTGGGATAGGCCAAATACGTGGCCAAGGTGTTGAAGCAGTACGGCATGGAGGACTGCAAACCGGTGTGCAGTCTTGTTTCCACGACATGTGAACTGAGTGCGGCAATGACGCCGCAAACAAAAGAAGAGTGGGAGGATATGGCAGGAATACCTTACCAATCGGCGGTAGGCGACCTCATGTACACCATGGTTGCAACTCCACCGGACCTGGCCTACGTGGTGGGCCAAATGAGCAGGTACGTGGCCGATCCAGGGCCACTACACCGGCAGGCGGTCAAGCGCATCATCCGCTACCTGCAGGCGACACGGCACGCGCGCCTGAGGCTCGACGACAAAGGGCCGACGGACCCTTTACGCCTGGTCTGCTACACGGATGCAGACTACGCTGGGGATGTGGACAAGCGGAAGTCCACGTCCGGCTATGTGTTCTTCCTCGCTGGTGAAGTGGTCTTGTGGTGCAGGATTGCAGCAGGAGTGTGTCGCCATCTCCACAGTAGAAGCAGAGTACATCGCGCTGGCCAAGGCGGTCAAGGAGGTGGTGTGGCTCCGCAGGCTGCTGGGGGAGTTGGGCGTGCCGCAGGTGGAGCCAACAGTGGTGCAAGAGGACAACACCGGCTCCATCTCACTGACCAACAACCCGACACAGCACAAGAGGAGGAAGCACATCGATGTGTGTTACCACTATGCACGGGACATGGTCGAGAAGGGGCAGGTGGTGCTGCAGCATTGTAGCACACACAACATGCTTGCGGATTGCTTGACCAATGCGCAACCGGAGGACCAGCACGTGAGGAGCGTGGCCGGACTTGGGATGGCCAGATATGATGGGCTGGAGGGCGCAGCGGAAGATGAGTGAGAGCAAGCAGGAGCAGCGGGCATGACAGGTGCAAGTGGGAGAATGTTGAAAGATTACCCCTCTGCATGCCCAAGTGAGGCGCCGACGATCCGCAAGAAAGTGGAAACTCCGCGCCGGCAGATCTCTCGACTCGAGGATTGCTCAAATTCTAAAATGGATGATTGCCCCGTAAAGTTGACAAGTTTCTAAATCCAGTGGAAGGTGTTTCGCTGGAATCGGAAAAGCATCGAGGGGGATATGACCTTTCAAAGTTGGGGTGCAAGCAGTGACTCTGATAGCCGACTGCGACTTGAAATCCGGTGGATAATCGACCGGATTGAATAACAACAATACCATCTGGAGAAATTGCTCTGGAAGGCCTGCCAAGGCGTCCGGTGGATAATCCACCTCATCAGGTGGATAATCCACCGGATCCAGAAGTGCAGGTTGTTACTGAGGGAATTAGCCAAAATCATGGCTGAGCGTCCGAAACTCGGTAGTACGTTTTGTTACTCGGGGACTTAGTTGAATTCTGATTGAAGGTCCGCGGCCAGGTTTCGAACCTCGTCACATCCCATCACCAAACGCGACCCAAAAGTGGGGAGGGTGCATGGAAACAGTGCAGGGGACCCCCACACCATGTGCAATGGGATATGCGCCTTGGGAAAGGCGCTTCGCACGTGAAGGAAGGCGCCACGGTGAGTGGCGGCATCAGGCTTTTGTGGTGGGGTAGACCTGCGCTTCGACAAGCATAACTTGGGCTACACTTGGCCGAAATGGGCACAATTTGGTTCATTGGAGAGCTCATGACTAGCCATATAAATGGTGTGGTCATGTTCATGTTAAAAAACTAAAGCAAAATGACATTATTCCCTTTGCAAACTGACTGTCTCTAAAATTCCTGCTCACATAGCGTGAGGTGACGAGAAAGCTCACGCTGAGTCTCAGATTCGCCCAAAACAATAGACTTGAACCAATATAGTCTATTAGACCAACATTGGGACCGCCTCTACACGGATCTCATCCTGACATTTATTGCCTTGAACCTCCCTGCAGGTCCTCCTGCCTCCTTGTACCTTGAAGGCCGCTCCAAACCTCCTTGCTCAATAATTGTGGCGGTCATTGGAGCTGGTAGTGCAGGAGCCGTCACGTGAACTGGACCCATTGCCACCAAAACTTGAAAATCCATATCTTCCTCAAACGGACACCAAATCGAGTTTTGTAAAGTGCTACACAACCAAAAAATCATTTGTTCACTGTTGTGACCTGATGATTTCTATCGAGCAGCCCACTTTGGTCACTTTTTCTTGGCACCCCATATCTAACACGGTCTCCCGAGGTACCGGTGAAAACCAGCGTGACCACAAAATGATTACACCACCTTTCAGATAGTATGTGGTGTATTTCTATGCAGTCTTCCAATATACCGATACAAACCACCAAGAACCTGGGTCTCGACCACCGAGAAAACTCTACCCAACATGTACGCATGTAGTGAGCTGCTAGAATGCACCATGTGTATCACAAAGGGAGTAAGGTAGCCACTGGACAATCATCAGCACAAGCTAGGAGGCTCTCTCAGTACAAAAGTACATGAAAGCTCAAAGCCCATACACCAACACTCCCCCTAGGCTGTAAGAGTTGTCAACAAGTGTACTGGCTGAGAAGGGAAATGCACTCCCCGTCAATGATAGAATCATAGGAACACGATCTCAAACACTTGTGTGCCCAGATAAGTATGCTCCCTGTGCATGCAGAAGGTCACAAAAACTGTCCACTTCTGAGAGCGCTAAGTCCCCTCTAGCTCAAAGGATCCTAGGAGAACAATCAAGTAATGGCTAGACCTGAGAGTGGCTCTCGATGTGAAAGCTACATCATCCTATAGCTTTAGAAGCAATAGCGGCATCAGACATATCCATACAGTCTACATCCATGCTTCCCACATCCTTCATAGTACCAGCTACATTAGCTGGTACAGCTGCACTTGCTGCACCAGCTGCCCCACCTGTTGCATCTCTGGCAATAGTGTCCTTTGCAGCTCCTACTTCTTTAGTAGCATTGGCAGCATCAGGCACATCCATACCATCTACATCCACGCTTCCCGCATCCTCTACAGTACCAGCTGCATCAATTGGTACAACTGCGCTTGCTACACCAGCTGCCCCACCTATTGCATCTCTAGCAACAACATCCTACGCGAATCCTACAGCTTTAGTAGCAATAGCAGCATCAGGCAGATTCATACAGTTTACATCCATGCTTGTTGCATCCTCTCCTAGCACCTGCTTCGCTTATAGCGCCAGCTGCATTGGCTATGGAACTTGCTCCAATAGCACCCGTTGCTCCATCTACTTCTTTATGAACAACCGTAGGAGCGGCGTCATTTGCTGCATCCACAACTTCATCTGCATCAGCCTCTCTTGTAGCACCTGCTTTGTTTACATTAGCACCTACATTGGCTATGACAGCCACCCCAGCACCACCAGTAGCTCCACCTCCCACTAGAGTTGTATCATCAGCTTTCTCTTCAGTGTTAGCTTCTACATTGCCTTCACCAGCTACATCGACATCTCTGTTAGCATCAGGTACTTCACTAGCTTTTCTAACGGTTGCATGAGCTGTACCCTTAGCATCTAGTGCACCAGTTGTATTTGGCGCCTGTATAGTGCTTACATCTTCCACACCAGCCCTTCTAGCTGCATTGGTTGCGATGACCACATCGTCTCCACCAGGTGCACCAGCTTTATCACTGGGGTCAACCTCATCATCAAGATCCTATGCATGGACGGTGTCCAAAATTTCAGGATCTTCATCTACTCCAGATACTACATCAGCTCCATCTTTTGCCTCATCGATAGAGCGTAAATCCTCTACAGCATCACCTTCTGAGACATCAGTTGTATTTACTACATCGGCAGCACCAACTTCATCAGTAGCACCAGCTTAATGATAAACACCAACTTCATCATCAGCATAAGTTACATTGGCAGCATCTCCTACATCGTCAGCATGTGATGTATTGGTAGCATCTTCCGCATCAGCAGCATTGGCTACATCAATCACATCAGTTGTGTCTGCTCTCTCCTCACTTGTTAGCAATTGTGCATCAGCTGAGAGAGACACCTTTTTGACATATGAGATCTTAGGGAGGGAACTTGAGTCTTACATACGTATGGTCGTGACTATAGGGTCAGTTCCATTCACCAGTTCAGCAGCACTAACTCATTCCTATCCGAGATGCCAAGCTGAGGAGGACAAGATTCGCTCCTAGATCAGTGAGCGAGAGACTTACATTGTTACCATTCGAGAGAGATTTTCGGCCAATACGCCTCCACCACATGATACTGCCGGTAACATCTTCATTGGGTACATGAGGGGAAGTGAGTACTTACAGATGTCTAAAGAGTGTGAGCAGAGGGATACAGAGGAGTGGTTGCGTGCACTATAGGATGCGCTAGCCAAGATGCTCAGAGAGGGTTGTAGTGGACATAGTCTACATTGTTCTGAGTCCAGTTCCATAGCATCCTTGGACAGGGACTCACAGGATGGGGATCCTGAGATAGTGAGCAGTGGAGACACCTTGGATAGCCTTGGGACAGCCTTCAGCTTATCCCCATCCTCCTTCTCTGTACCTGGTGCATCCCTCTTCACCTCCGATTCTTATACGCCTCCGACCTTAGTGGTTGTTTTGCATCCATGTCCTTCTGATGATCCTTTGCCTTAGTCACTGGACATTTTGAGACATATTTCTTCAGGAGACATGGCACCTGCAGCCACTTAGCTTTGAGCAACAGAGATGGAAGTGGTTGTGCTCCGTAGAGTGGTAGACTCCTTGTCCACTACTTACAGTGAGGTGATGGCGGTGCTCGAGATGTTGAGTTTGAGCTTTGTACAATTACTCAGGAGCATCATGTTGATATTTGTCTTCGTGGCTCTCGTCTCCAGGGTGAGTTGGTCATAGTGCAGGGGTACCTTTGTTTTGTGGAGTGTGCAGTTTCTACACCACCTACAATGACAAGCTCCACACACACAGACCCGGCTTTGTCGTCACCCTCCATCTCCGGAGCGCTCACTACCATCCTCTCTTCACACATAGCACTAGAGTCTACTGGTTGGCACTTATAGCAGCTGTCACAAGTGGGGGCTCCAGCCTCTCCCTCCTCTCCGGATCATCGAACATTTGGCAGTGTCTTCTCCACCCCTGCACCCTAAAAGTCCGATCAGAGTGAGACCCTGGACCCTGCCAGCTGGGATCTCTGGCATTCGCCAGGAGTGTGAGATACAACGGGTGCTCCTGCTCTATCCTTGGTGCGCACTGACGTAGTCGATGTTGAAGAAGATGGATGCACACACACCCACTCAACCAGTGCAATTCAGAAGCCAGTGGAGATGAACAAGTGCCAGCGACAGGACAAACATGACACACTTGCCGATGAGGACATCGTTGAGAAGCAGGCTGACTGGGAGGGGGCATGACGCCAGTGGAGCTGAGGATAGAGAGAATAGCTGTAGAATGAGACGGAAGGTCTAGTGCAGCCAGGGAAGGTCCCTCAGAAGAAGATGAGGAAGATGAGGACGATGGTATACATGAAGAGTCAACTTGATGGGTGAAGAGGTGGTCTGCTAAATCATCTGTCGCAGACTCTGGAGCTTGGTTTACAAGGAAGCAAGAGCGCCGGTGTGATGAATGGACAAATGATGTACGTCAGTATGCTGTGGTGTGTGAGGAAACTCACGAGGCGGGAGCCAGGCTGGATGCCACCCATTGGGGTGCAGGTGACACTGTCGTGAACCGTGGCGTCCATCACCACAAAAGTGGCAGGCAAACCCATGAAGAGTTGGATCCTGCTGTGGAAGAAAAGAGCCACTTCTCTGAGAGTCATGGTGGTGAGGATAGATAATTCCACGTTCCGGCGGTGTAACGACTGACCAAGAGAGTGACTGGAGAGTAGCATCACCAAAGGGTGGTGCTGGCGGGCACACATCAACCCCGGAAGGCAGGGGTTGATGAAGATGGGCGTGAATAACGCCATGGCTCAGTGGTGGCAAGAAGGACCACTGAGAAGGCCAACCAGAGGGTGGAGGCGGTCTGGGCACAAGGGCGGAGGGGGTCCGTACCTTCTTGGCCTCCAAGGACGAGGCCCAT